>PNEQ01127068.1:0-31104 GCA_003012365.1 Medauroidea extradentata | reverse complement strand
TATTTTGTATTCAGAGTACCTGCCATTGTAGTATAGTAAATGCCCGTTTAACAATAACTGTCTCTTAGTCTTTTAACCCTAAATAATATCTAAATAAACCCACAGTGTAGCTACCATCTGAGTGAAACCCCCCAAACTAATAATAACTTATGAACCCCCAATATATATAACGACTTACAAAATAAACCATTTTGTAACAACAGGTATGTGCAACAGTTCCCACATATTCACACCAAAACCATCACAGCTTCCCGACAAAATAAAAACAATCTATGCAACCCTGTTTACAAAGACATGCAAATTTATGCTGGATTTATATGATAGATTACATGTGACATCCGGCAAATACAAGAAAATTTGAATCAGTTGTGAACGGCATGAAATGGGATATGCTATATTTTCAGATTTATAACTTGGAATCTAAAAACTGCATTTCATTATAAAGGTTCTGATATGTTTTTGTTTCCTTGTATGTCAGTCAGAGAGTTTTGGGACATAAAATTGTAATAAGTTACAGTTAGTAACAGTTAAATGCATGAAGGGATATTTTTTAACATTTTGAAATCCTAGCACAGCAGCCTGTGCATTTTAACCAATTTTTATAATTGTTTACAATTATGTATTTTATAATATTTTAGTGTCGAATTCCACATCCTGAGATAAGCTCATGATAGGTTCTGCAGAATACAAAATACTTTTTAAAACTCATATTACATGTGATGAAAACAAAAAGTATAATGGGGAAATGAAAAACACCAATAAAACTAGGTGACCGGTGGAAATGCCCTTTCCCTGACCCATATTACCATGGTGAGAAAATAGCACTTGTGGCCCTGCATAAACATAAAACTACATCACTCAAGCTTTCTGGCAGTCTACCAATGTAAAAAAAATTCAAATTTTAATGTACTTCTCAATTTTAAATACAGTATTATTCAAGAAATTAGGTCGATAATTTTACTTGCATTTTCCAACACAACTATATATTCTTTTAACTAAACACAGAACATATCTGAACCAGTGAAATTTTAAACATACTAGCAAATCTTAAAAAAAATATTTAATTCAATTAAAATAAGGTTCTTTGCGGATAAAAGTGTACTGTACACAGAGGTGGGCAGTAAAAACAACTTGCAGGCAGATATTCTTAGGCTATGGTCATTGACAAAGGAGTACAAAATGAAAATCAGTGTGCATAACACCAAGTTGGTCAAGTTTACTAAGAAGAGAGTGATGAGTACAGATATATATACAGGTGGGATGGGCAGGAGACAGAGGAAGCCACAGAGTATAAATACTTTATGGTCGTGCTACAGGCTGTTCTGAGGTGGACAAAGCAGGTAGAGAGAGTGGTTAAGATGGGAAGAAGGGCATTAGGCTTGCTGGGAAGGGTGTTGAAGGGAATTAGTTTGTGAAGTGAAAATGGTTGGACCAATATTGGAATATGCTGCCACAGAGTGGGGTCCATATGTGGAGGTGAAGGTGCAAAAACTGAAGAGATTACAGAGAACAGCAGCAAGGTGGGTAACATAAATAAAAAAGGCAGGGACAGGATGGTGAGTAGAAAATTATATTTTAGTCCACAGTGATGATGAAGAAAATTGGTTGGAAACCATATAAGAACAGGAGGAAACCAGAAAGACTGGTCAGGATGTACAGGATGGTGAATGGAGAGGATGGGTGGGGAAGATTGGCCTGCAAGTTAACAAAGGGAATGTTTAAGTGGAGAGGAGCCAACAGTGAAAATATTCAGAGGGTTTTGAGAAGAATGGAGAGGGGTAGTCAAACAATGCTTGTGAGGACGGTTAAGGGAGTGGAATGACATGCTGGAGGAGTAGTGACTGTGAGGAAGGCTGCGAGATTTAGAAAGGGACTGGAAGGTTAGTAAGTTAGTGTGAGGATGTGGAAGAGTTCACTTGCCATTGGGCCATTTTGTGGTAACATTGTACCAGGAATTTTCTTTTATATAATAGCCTCGTGGCATTCAACCACTATGCGAAATTTAAGGTTAACAAATTTATTAATCTAGACTACAACCGTATTCTTAAATTCTGAAATACTTCATTTGAAATTAAACTAGGCTGGTGGTACAAAGTTGTCCTGACCAGTACAAAGTTACCTTAAATGACTACTTTAATTAAATTCCTTATGCATTAAAAAATAAGTATGGCTACTTTCAAGCTTCAATACATAGTATGTAAACCCATATTAATAAGGAATTATTGTAAATGTATTAAATAAAAATGCCCATGTGTAACTTATATGCAGAGTGAGGATATTATAATTTTACACAAACCTTCAATTTCTTCTGCTGACAAATTTGAATCTATGATACGTGGCACCTGTACCATAAAGTGAGGCACCATCAATGCAATGTCATTAATTTTTGCCTCTTGGACAGGTGGGTCACCACCTGTTTTCAATTTGTCTTGCCTTTCTTTTGTAAGAGCTGATCTCTGAACAGCTTTCATATTGTTCCAAAGCTTCTTTAATTGCTTGACATCTCTCTGCAACAAGATCAACATTACATAAGAACATAATACCTTGAATTCATGGACATGTTCTTGTAATAATAATACATATACACTTGCAATTGAACACACATAGACTGTCTCCTTTGCCTTGCCCTCCAAATCCTGTCAAACTTCCTGCTGCTCACACATCTCCCCCTGTACAACCCTTCAATTACCCAGGATTACTTAAGCGGGAGACAGATTTGACCCCTCGCCCACGTCTTCTCAATAAAGTATTTAGGTAAATATCAAGAATAACTATGTAGGCTATTATACATCGATCAAATTATTTTAATTATTAACCTATGCCCCAAATACCAACAGTTTGGTTGGTAGGCCCTGTATGATGCATAGTTGTTTTGCAAGAGTTAATGGTATATCTTCTTAGGCTAAACATTGACAAACATAAACAAAATATCCCAAGAATGTAGGTACTGGGTACCCTCCTCATGGCAAATGATTGGTATATTATGCCAAATCAAAAATATGTTAACTGTTGCTAACCTATTAAAAGTAAAATAAAAAGCCAAAATACCAATCACTAAAAAATTATTTTGAAAATTTTGCTCCAGAATTTCTGCTTGTTTAAATTGCGTTATATTTCATCAACTAAACTGGTAAAATAACATGTGTGTTTAACTAGGCGTGCACAAGAAATCATGATGGCATGCTACATTGGTGTTATTTTTATCACTGGTAGTATCACGTCACTGTAATATAAAACATCTGATAAAATTATTAACAGCTCACGAACTAATATAAGTAGTAAATTATTCTGAAATCCGACAAAGATAAGAAAATCTGCCAACCTGAAAGATGCTTCAGTTGAAATTACATTACGATAGCTCATACATACAAAAAAAAGTGAAAATTCCAAAAAATCATGACACTTTTATAGATATTATATAATATGTAATTACCTTTACTGTAATGCACAATGAACTATTGTATTCATTGGCAACGGCACCCCACGCAGTATTCTTCGCATTGCAGCTAACTGCATTAGTGTTTTTACTTTCGATTACATCGCAGTACAGAGAGAAAATACTTTTAAATAATTGCCTTTCAGCATCAGTATAGTGTCTTAATTCGTTGTGGTTAATCCATTAATGCTGGAAAAAATATTTCATGCTGAACGGCGATACACAAAAACTACACAATAACAAAACAAGATTTGCATCGTCGCCACCTGAAAACAGTCGACCGGATTCGGGAATGAGTAATGCTCGATAGTAGTAATAAGGAGCATCAAAACCAAAACAAACAGACGATTTAAACATTTAAATGGTCAACAAATAATTATTTCGTTTACATTTGTTACTATTTAGTCATCAAACAGCTTTGTTCGGCTAGTATAAGAAAAATGAGATGATATTTTATCAGAGTTATGAAATTGTTTTCTCTGAAAGGTAAGTATAGGGTATATAGAGGTAAATTTCTTTGCGTGGCATTGGTATGAAAATTGTACTAATACTTATTTCAGTGCTTCATCAAGTAGTGCTTCGATGGATATAAGTACTACTTATTTAAGCAGTACTTCGTCAAGTACTTGTTTATAAATTCTTATCTCAAACAAACAGTATTTATAATATAAGCATTACTTCGTGAAGTAATGCTTGTTATCCAAACAAGCCTTCGACTATGAATTCCATCCTTAAGCTAAAAATCATAGTGGAAATATAAGTGGAACTTGAAATAAGTGCGACTTTTATCCGTGCTTAAGTACAGTTTTCAATTCATAGTGCTATAAATAAGTATTGCTTTTTGTGGTCGCGTCAAGTAATGATTCGTGAAGTATTACTTCAAATAAATACTGCCTAACATGTATTTACAGTCACAAAATAAGTGCTACTTTTTTTCACAAGTATTCAAAATCAAATAAGCATTACTTATCCAAGCATATAAGTAGTACTTAATCAAGTCTGCTCCCTCGGTGAATTAAGTAAAGGATTTGTACCTAAGAAACAGGTTATGTAAGGAATTATTTCATTCGACATATTTAAAGAAAAAAGGCATTTAAAAAGTTAGGCATAAAATGTACACGGAACAAAACGGAAAAATAAGAATTCAACAGACAGTTACGAAAACATAACCTCATTTAATAACTTTTTTTCAAACACTTTCTTCGGTGTTTTGGTTCCTTAAAGAATTTTGTATGGTATTCCTATCCCTGGGAATGATGTTTTATTTGTAAATTCAGTTTTAATATGAACTCACCATTTCGTTACATTTTACCTACATTAATAAACATTGCAGATTGAAAATGTTTAAAATCCACCTATAATAAGCCTAGACATATCTAGGTCTACGAACATTACACCCAGTAAATTTCTACACAATAACATCAGTTTTTGTTAGGGCCTACTTATAAAAACAGAAATAATAATATTTTAATTGAAGTGAACTAAATTTAGCGTCGCCTATAACCTAAATAATTGTTCGTCAAGTGGTAGCATGACAGGTTGGAAGCTGACAGAAATATAATCATGTGATCACAACATTCAATTTTAACACACAAGATCGTTTACTTTATCTCATCATACTCTAAAATCGCAAATATGCTCAAAGTCTGTTCTGTGATAGGTTATGGTATCAGTTGATAGGCAAAACACGTCCGGCAGGCAGTTTGTAAACTGTATTTCAAACGCAGCATGAGATGCGGTCAAGACCATGTTCAGGATGTGTAATATAAGAGCATTTCATTTTAAGTCAGTAACAGACGTAATGTTAGGACCAACTTGTAAAAACCAGCAATGTATTTACTTCATTGAAGCAAACGAATGGAAATTTGGTAACATTCAACCTAAAAAAATTTATGCTAAGCTCAACATGTACATAGCAATAATATAGTGGAAGCTTTCCAGTTTTGAATTTGACAGAAAACTAATCATAAGATAACAACATTACAATTTTAGTACACTTAACCACTTCATTCACAAAAACTACGTATGCTTGAAGCCAGCTTTGTGATATGAGGTTATGTTGTCAGTTGGTCTGCAAAATATGTTCGGCAATAATAAGTTGCATATATGAACGTTCATTTCATCATAATATACATTCGTACGGTGAATATCAACTGAAACACAATTAAGTAAAATATCCTTATTTACAAGTATGCAGCATGTGTTCATGCTTAAACGTATTATTCATCGAGTCGTGAATGTAATTTTTTTATATTTCACAGTTAGCAAACTGCATGGATACAAAAAATATATTAACACATTAACTAACACGTTTGTGACCTTAGTAGTGTTATTAAATTTTGAACATGTATTAAAGTAAAAGAAAAATAGTTTCAAGTGGAATTGACAATTAAATGTAACCAAATATTCAATTATTCTAAAGAACTGCTGTAATTCAAATACAACTTCAGTTGTTTCATGTTGGTACTAATATTGAAGCGATGCTTATTTGGTGACTTCATCAAGTACAACTTGGCCTATATAAGTAATGCTTGTTTAAGTTTTACTTCGTGAAGTAGGCGTTTATGAATTCATTGCTGAAATGAGTATTGCTTAGAGAATAAGCATTACTTCACTAAGTACTGCTTATTTGCCAAACAAGCCTTCGACTATAATTCCAGCCTTAGTCTCCTTTTGCAGCCTCAAGAGACAGTCAAGGTACAACTAAGAAGAAAATACTAAGTGATTTTTGTTGGCAGGATCACTGAAAATCATAATGGTATCTTTACATGGCAGTTTCATAAAACTTTTAAAACAAAGCAAACAGTAAGTGGAGCAAAATACCTTGTAAGTTTCATTTTAGGAAACAATAGAATTACAAACTGAATGAAAAGTGTGGATTAATGTGTCACAAAATGACCACACTGTAACCAAAATTCTATATTCTCAAATACTGAAACAATTTTTTTTAGCGAATTGTTGCATGCAGCACAGATTCCTTTAATCACTTTTTAAGAACATGTAATTCTGTAAAGAATTTTAAACACTGAAAAAAGTTAAAGAAACTTTGCATCATATAAATCTGCAGATACATAATACTTAATACCTTTTATATTTCAGACAGTGACCTGAACATATTGCAAATTAACTCTACTTGGATGCCAAATTGCTAGTAATATTATTGTCCATGCTTATAAATGTACAGAATGTAGGAAAAAAACAAGCATTGATAAAATTATTGAAAATAAGTACAAAACTTATGAATAGTGCTACAATTAAATAGTCACAGCTTCCAAACAGCTAAACAATAACAAGGAACTAATAACTTGTTTTACAATGATTAACAAGGTCAACAGAAAACATGGATGTATAAATGGTAATGTATATGGTTGTAAAACATGCGATAGCCATGAAATTGCTGAAAGTTTCAATGACTTCTTTTCAACTACTATCGCAGACCTTGTAGCATAACAAAATTTGTAATCAAGAAGTAACCAGAATCTTAACCATTTCAAAATTTAATTAATGTTAATGCCATTCATAAACTGAAAACTAAAAACAGTTTTCATTTACATTACAAACCAACTCAAGTAATTGACTGTGTGCATTACACAACTAGTTGACTCATACAAAAATACTTACCATGCAATCTGGCAGGTTTCCCTACAGAAAAAAATTAAACCTAAACATCTTATCATGCCAGTTGGCATTACTTAAAAATAAGTCTGCAAAAAAGCACCATATAATTTTGATAGCAAAACTGTTGACACACAAGACAGAAATTTACATAAATAAAGTATTGTTTATCCGTCAAAGGCCTTTGGGTGTGTTCATCATGATATCCTACTGTATCAACTAACCACATGTTTAGGCCATCATATCTTTGAAACAAAATTTGTATATACAACTAGCTTGCCGCAGTACAAAAAATGTAAAACCCCAACAAAAAATGAGTATAGGTAGGGCACTACAAATATATCTACAGTTCTGCCGCAATGCTCTATTCAAGGACCTATATTGTTCGTAATTTTCATAATTGATTTCCCTCCCTGCTTAACCGCTGATACTGTCGTGTTCACTGATTATAAATCTATTATATAAACGAGTGATGATTTACTCACTTTTCACAAAAATATTTTATTAATCCTCAGTGAGATGGAAACCTGGTTTTGAAATAACAATAAATGTTTCCATGTCACTTATTACGTACTTTTTAATCTCTAAAATAAATTTTAAAAATTGCCATGGTAACTGTATTAATAATACAGTCACTATTAAAAATTAAAATTTGTAAATAACAAATACAACAAAACATTTCGTCTTTCTATTAAACAACATTTAAACTAGAAGGAACATGGAACATACTGTAAACCTGCGATAAAAACCAAGCTCATTGTATTTTTGTACGTATTCCATTACATATGTTTGCTCTAAAAAATTGTTTAGTGTTTTTACTATGCTAGTAAACAGTCTCTTTTAAAATACGATTTTATATTTTGGAAGACATTAACAATTGGGAAAAAATTTTTCTAACTCCAAAAGTTACTACACAAATAATAGCTATCACAAAAATTCCAAATTCATGTTAGTCCGGGTATAAAGATTGGAAGGTATTGACAGTACATCCATATGTGTACCAAACCATTACACTAAACAATTTCAAATATGTACAAATTTAACAATTACGTAAATTGAATATCACACAAAGAGCCACACAGTAATACACTGCATATCATCCAGAATCAAGTTCATTAAGAAAATTCCACACGTGGCTGGAATTAAAATTCTAAACAAGTTGCAAGACATACTGCAAAAAATAAAACTACAAAAAATACATTAATTAAAATCACATTCTTTAACAAATATGTTGATTGTGTTGGCCATCAACTGTCCCCTCATTTTTAATGCAACACATTTAAAAAATGGAAGCAATGCCTCCACAAATTAGTTTAAGCTTGTCTTGTCCTCATCGACTTCCACAGTTTTGTCAAGGCACGAACATATTTGATAAGACATACTAAACACTTTTTCAATGACGATGAAACAACAGATTTTGATGCATCAGCTTCATACTTACTTTTTTAATAAAAATTATCGGGTGGTGGAACTACACTTCCACTGGAGCCAGGCCAGATGGAAGCACTCAGCGGAGTTGACGGTTCTTGGAGTGGCGAGTTAAAACCTCCCGACTGATTGAAGTTATTTGAATCCTACGTGAGCGGTACACCCCATGTGGAACCAGGGCTGTTGGCTGAGGATATGGGGTTGGATTTTCTCATAATGTCAACTTGCTGTCCTAATAAAATAAAAGAAATTGTGATTTTTAGTTGGTTTCTAAACAAAAGGTACTAATACATTTTTTTCAAATAATCTAGCAAACAGCAGAAAGCCAGTTACGTATCTTTATGAAAAGTAAATATGTCCATAATACTTTTAAACTGATACGTTATTATACTGTGGATTATCTACATATCGAAACCAGATGGATTGAAATTATGGATCTAAGGAACATATTCTCGGCAGTGGTGATGCATGAAGTGTTCTAGGGCAAGCGCTGCTAAGCAATAACGATACACAATGCTGAGTTGTCAGTAGAACCATTAGATTGATAAGATCAGGCACACTCTTCAGCCAGTACCGTACAAGAGACAAGGAATTATTTCACCAGGAAATAAACTTCGGTCTCCGCAGTACAACTGCCACGTGATCAAAGTGTACACACCGATTCAAATGATCTTGCCTTAGAGCACTACCACTAGGGCCAATGGAAAATGGTAAATAAAAATGACTGATTTCGGTAAATAAAATGAGACATTTCGGTGAAATATTTCGGTACAAAAAGATGTCCGTATAAAATTTTTGCAATGTAGAAATTGGTATTTTAACATTATCGTACAAACAATCTATATATTCAACATGGTCTTGCTTGAAGTTTGCCATATTGAGATTTTTTTATGAACTCTTAACTAGTATTTCAAAAAAAACTATCAACTAACAATAAAAAGAAACAAATTGCCAATAACTGGTAGAAAAAAATTAGTAAATAAAAAATAATTAATATGTAAAAAAATAGTAAATAAAAATAATTAATATAAGTGAAATATAATTGGGATTAATATTTGTCTCGATTACTAAAACTCAGCTTCAGTGTAAAAAAACCAGTTTAAAAATCTAACTTATGCGTCCCAGCTCATGGCAAGAAAAGTTCAATGTTTCCTGTTTTGAGAGCTGTTCTCTTGTCTGTTACAATGTCATTATAACGGGAAAATGCCCGCTCACTGTCAACATTTGACAGAGGTATCGAAAGACACTTGACAGCGCAGCTAGAATAATTTGGAAAGTCACTACAACGACAATAAAATCTTGAGTACATCAATATTTGTGAAATCTCCAGCAATTATTGCTTCTTTCGTTGTGTGTAGCCTTCAAGGAACTCGTGAAAAGGTAGAGTACTCAAAAATGGTAAAATTTTCACTCTTGACTGTACATCTTCAGCATCAATTTCTGGTCCTTGGGAAGCAATTTCTCTAGGATTGTAGAGCTTACCAACATGTTCAATGAACTCCCTTGCAGGGTCACATGCTACTAATGATGACAATCTCATGAATGATTTCTGGCCAGTTGCTGCAAGCTTTGCAGCAGTTTCAGACTTAAGACAAGCATCTGAAGTTAACAGTTTTGATGCCTGTGGACCAAAAATCCTGTCATTAACATTTATGAAGCCACACTTTAGGTCATTCAGTCTAGCACTTAGTTTATGAGAGAAAATGTATGAAGAAACTTCTAGGCATTCAAGCAAGTCTACAGTTGATTTGCAGCGCTCAACAACAAACTTTGCTTCACACTGCAAAACCACTGCATCTTCTTCAGACATGTTTTCGAAGTATTCTGTTACAGCACTACGTTCACCATCGTAAGACCTGAAAAAAAAATCAAGAATGGCAAATACTCGTCAAGATATTCGACAGAACGAAACCATAAATTCCATACAGTTTGCACGGGTGATGGATACAGTTTGGGTTTATCTACATTCGACTGTTAAAGAAAGCTGAGGTAGTAGTGCTTTCTTTTACGTGTATTTAGGAATGCTATCTTTGTGTTGACCACGCATGCATTCAGGGACGAAAGTTCAGTTTTGATGTACTTGTTTAACCATCCTCATGGAAGGGTGGTCCAGTTTTTGCAAAGGAATATTAGCCTCAACAAAGGCACGAGCTGTGTCTTTTGCAAGCTTTTTCTTCTCTTCCTTTTTTGTGTAAACCCATTTTCTCTTCTACTGTGATTTGTCTTTTCACGCCAGATGTCGACTGTAGCGCAGTTTGTTTACTGATTACATGTGAGGCCCATTGCTGGCAATGTTTATCACAACTGTCCTTCCGCTTCCAATCAACAATTCAATTACAAAATTTACACATCGTGATTAGCTTTTCTTTATGAAAAACATAAAATCCCTCTTTTTCGTACTCCCTTGCCCTCTGGAAGAAGCTTACAACCTTTGGGATTTTAAAATTTTTAACTATGAAATACACTTACAAAATAAATACAACAACATAATTAAATGTTCGTTAGCCAATTACCGCACCTACTTATTGTGCGATTTACATAAACTGCTAATTAAAACGTTAAAAATAATTGCACACTTTTATATTGATACTTTGTAATTACTTTTCACTGCAGAATATAAACAAACAAACAACTAAGTTAAAACATCGCGCCAAGGCGGGGATTCCAAGTAAACATCGCATGGAATTTTATTGTTAATTAATCTGTAAACGATAAGGTTCTAATTTATAATTACTTTAAAAGTTTCAAACAATACGTAATAACTAATTTTTTTCATAATAAATGTCTAGTACTTTATGAAAAACTCACCGATTCCCGCAGCAATACTGTTATACCTACGTATCAATCTATTGGTAGGTATACCAGTTTTAGGGTACCAGTACTACAAGTGTACGAAGATCCCTTTGTCTGTGAATGTAAAAATATGATACGACATACTATATTTTTCGTTTGAAGTACCCGTTTTATTTCAGACGTGTCTCAGGATTTTAAACGTACCAGCGGATGATGGACGCCAGACGGAAGATTTGTTTTTTTTTTTTTTATTTAGACCATCGTGACATACAACGTACATTCCGTAATAATGAAGAACTTTTTATTGTGACTTTTCGCAAGCGTTCTGTTTTTGTCATTACTTTTAATTACTTCTAATGGAGAAGTACACACACGCAAGGTAACCTATTTTCAGTTAAGTACGGAATTAATTGGTGATAGGGAGTTGTTTACAATGGTCAAGTGTATTTTTTAGAAATCATTTCGCAAAAAAAAGGAGAATTTCGTGAATAAAGAAACATTTCGCGATTAAGGTAAAATTTCGTGAGTAATAGGTAATTTCGTGAAAACTAAATTGTGTAAAATGATCAATAACCTCAAATAAAAACATGTTTGTAAATGCAAGCAGCACCACACTTAATCTTTTTTTTTTTTTTTTTTTAAATTTCGTGATTTCGGTAAAAACGAAATTAATGTACCCCTAACTACACAACACATTGCTCCTGAATCTGGAATTTCAGTTCTTTACTTTACAGCATTTTGAGACCACATCCATCGAAATTACTCACATACTGAAACTTTATGTCAGCCCCATGAGAAACAGTGGATATAGAATCCCCTATAAAATTTCAAAAACATTTGGCAATTGAACAGTCTTGCATTTTTTACAAAGGTTTAAAGACCATAAGAACTTATGAAGACAAGACGTTGGTAGGGTAGGGAAGGGTTCAGAGAGTGAAAGTCAAGGATGTTAAGGAAAACCAGCTCTGAGGTGAGGAGAATGCCTACAACCCCATGGTCCAGCCTGGTGGTGAATTTGTTGCAGCAGAGTCTGACCCTCACATTAAAGTGGAGGTAAAGAAATAGAGAAAGTGTAAATAGAGTAGCCAAATGGGTGAAGGGTGAGTGGAGAAGGAAGAGTCAGTTTGGAGAGGATGATGGTAATTGCAGACCATCAGTGTAAATGAGGTCGTGGAATGGAACACACTGAAGGATGGAGAGACTGGTAAGTATAGTGGAGGGTTAGGTGAATGAAGTGCACTAGGTGAACATATGCAAGAGAGTAGGCCTACATATAGGGGTAGAGGCATCAACAGTAATAATATATACACACACAACTGGTCTGGCAGAGAACAGAGCAGGGGCTACAGTCGATGTTGATATACCATTCAGATAGGCTGTTGTAGAGTGGATGGTGCCACAGGCGGTAGTCCTATAGTAAGTCATCTGTAAAATTTTACAAACATTCGAATAAAATTATTTCTTAAGAAAACTGTAAAGCAAATAACCAGAATGGTAACTGATTTACATCATGATGAGCGATTATAGTAATGATTTTCGGTAGTTGAAATTAACAATCTGATTATGTTGAATATGGCAGCTTATATATTTTTTAATGAATATCAATAGGGTTTAAGTCAGAATGAGGTTCATATTATCACATTGTGCTAGCGTTACTATATATGTAGGTCTATGTTTACCGCTTACAAAATGAATTGTACAGTAGCTTTCAATAAAACCAACCTTAAAATTTATTAACTAGAGTCGTTACAGTAAATAAAGTGGTTAAGTGACCAAGTATAACAAAAATTACTAATTTTTCACTTAGAGACCTAAGCACACAAAACTGTGTCAAGCTAAACGAACCAGCATTGCTGGTAAAATAAGTGCAGTTATTATTTGAACTACGACTCACTTTCTGTGCTTCACATGTCTGTCCAAAAACGAAACGTATGGCAACATCTCCCATTCCTTTTCAACGCCACCAACAGATTCTGATGGTGTTGTCTTATTTCGTTCTCTCGAGTAACGCTGGCGGATTCTAAGCCAGTTTTGCTGTAATGTTTCACCTGAAATCAACACAACAGAAATATGGTAGTTATAATCTCAATCATAAGTGTTAAAATGTTATGTTGAATTACACGGGATAGGCCTACATTTTCTTTAAAATATTTCCCTACCAACACTGTAGCTCTTTAGACCAACATAATCATAAGGCAGTTGCAAAGAGCAGCTTGTCAGAGAAAGGTAGATTTGCTTGCACCAATGATCAGCAGCAACAACCAAGAACACATGACCTTGTCTCGTGTTGCTCATTGGTGCAAGCAAACCTACCCTACTCTAGCAGATAACTTTCTGTAATCCTATTTATACTTAGAGTGTGGGTACCATTCATTCTTTTTATTGTTATAATTTATTGAAGTTGGCCTATTGTACAGTGGCAAGGATCACCTCACTTTCTTCCCAGACCTTTGAACAATCCTACATACTAAATACATTATTGCAGCCCCTGAAAAAAAAAAACAGGTTTTATTACATATTTATAAATTTTTAATTATGCCAGTATGTAAATTCAAATATGCAATAAAAATGTTGTACAAATCGTGATAACTAGGCATGTATACACAAAAAGTAAACACTGAATGAAAAATACATCATCCCACAGAATTAAAAATAATATACGATGCATTGCAAACAAACTTAATTCAAATACAGAATACTTACAATTTATATAAAATCCTTGTTCACGCAAAGCAACCACCATCGCCTGCCATATATTTTTCTCCCCTTCTTCATTTTTAAATTCTGCCAGGGCTTTGTCAAATAAAATTGATTTGCTCTCAACCAAGAAAATTAAGCTTATGTCGAAAGTAAACTCTTCTGACATTTTCAAATTCCAAAACGTTCATCTACTTCCTCCGCCTGCAGTTTAGATTTATTCGTTATTTTGTAAATAGTCAAATCACATCCACTTTCATAAGTTTTAATTACACATGACATCGGTGGTAAGCTAGTTTTCATTGGCCAGTGAGCAGCGCACAGCGTGCAGCACGGAGATTATGAGATGTTGGTCAACTCTCTATGCGTCGATCCTGTACTATTATTTGTGCGTGTGTTGTGCGAGAGTATAGGTGGCGATATTCCAAAACTTGCTTTCTATTTTCTGTACTAAATCATTTTTAGGCCGGCCTTTACTCAATATTTATTGGCTTTGCCCAAACGTACCAGCGGGGGCCATTACTTTCCCTCGCATCTGTAGGCCTATTAAGGTCAATAGTTTATTAATGAAAAATCTAATATATAAAATTCTCGTGTCACAGTGTTTGTTTCCATACTCCTCCGAAATGGCTTAACCGATTTCAATGAAATTTTCTTTAAACATTCGGTAGGTCTGCGAATAGGTTTTTATCTATTTTTATACTCCTAAGTGCTATTGTTAAGTAAATATATTTTTTTTTAATTTAATGATTTTAGAACCCGGTCGATAACTGTGTTAGTGATAATTGATCAGTTATCCCTACGAGCTGATACCAGTCTATCCCCACCAGGTGTCGCTGCTCTATTATTATTATTAATTTATTTATTATTACGAGCTGATACCAGTCTATCACCACCAGGTGTCGCTGCTCTATTATTATTATTTATTAATTTATTATTAGACCTCTTCCACTTATATACCACATCCTTACATACTTACAATAAGTTATTTATGTTACAAAACAAAGTTTGTCGGGGCAGATAGTTTTTCTGTAGATGTTAGTAGTAGCCCAACATAAAAGATAGTTAAGTTATTTTAGTTTAGTTTTAGCTAGGTTAGGTAACATACCCTAACTTACCCTAATAATTGTTTTATGTACGACTACTTCTAACGTCTCTAAAAACATTTTCAACTATATACCTCAAAAGTCAATAGTTTGGTCGCTTTTTGATTTCGAAAAGAGGGGGGTATGACCAGTGGGAGACCCCCTTTATTGATCTGCCCCTACAGGCCGAACATGGTTTATTTACCCGGTCGTTAGAACGACAGGTCAGTGGAAAGAAGTTCCGTCAAAAAGACATGCATTGTTCGGTTTGTCGCCCGTCAAAGCGTTTCAGATGAATGATGTGACCGTCGATGCACTGATGTGGTATATTAGTGTCTCATGAGGCCGACAACATCTGTATTTAAACAAAATACCAATAGAAACAATGACACCATTTCAAGTGATATAATATATTTTTAACTAACACAAAGCCTATTTGCCCACAATATAAACAATAAGTGCAAAGATAAAATAAAACTCAGTAACTGTACACACACCATAAAGCTCCGTGTACACAGGGCCAGGACTAGTTGTAGCAGCCAGAAAGATTATACACGAAGCCATTAATGGCTTCCAATACATCTAATTTAGTGGACGCCAGTGAAATTTCAGTTGGTCAAAATACACAGTGTTGCATGTGAAAAGTGAACAAAAATTAGTGAATATAGTGATAATGGAACATGTAATGGATATCAGGTAACATTTGATGAAGCAGTAGGTGAAATTGTGATTAGTTGGAGTGAGGAACTGCAAATTATATTGAATAAACGCAGAGTGTGGGTAAAGGACTGGGTTGATCGAAGAGATAACCTTGGAGCATCAGCGACACTATTTCATGAACTCTTAGTGGAAGATCAATTGGAGTATATGAGCGCTATGCTATGTTTGCGATGTTCGCTGTGTTTGCTAAGCTGGGTAGCCAGACTATTCAGTTCGCGATGTCGGAGAGGTGCATGCCATGGGAATCAAGTGATTACTCCAACAATTAAATTCTTTTGACCATGGTATTATGCAAACGAAAAAAAAAAATTTGGAGAATACCACCACCTGAAGAAGCAGTTACGAGAGGATGAAGTAAAATTCAAAGAGTACTTTAGACTAAATCCAACACAGTTTGATATGTTATCAACTTAAATCAGGGAAGATATACAGAAGAAGAATCTAAATTACAGGGAAACCATTCCAGCAGAAGAATGCTTGGCTGTGTGCTTAAGGTGAGTAAACATTTTTAAAATTAATAAAATTATAAACATGTAAAACACTTATTGAGAGTTCAGAGGTGAGAAATCATTGCCCATTCGGTAGCTAATAATTCCACTGTCTGATGGTACTTCCAATGTAAGAATGGTGAAGGTGTTCGATGTACAAGCAGCAAAGGACAATCGGATGCAATAACATTGGCAGATGAAGATGAATCAGACATATTATGCTCATGTTCAATTTCAGCATGCAGCACAACATTCATCACTTCTTGCTTAATTTTGAGTTGCAAAGAACGAGGAAGGCTCTTGGTGCTTTCACAAAGGCTTGCAAAAAAAAGTAATCTATATCTCCCATCTGCTCATTGTGTTCATTTTTCTGCTTCGTGTAGGTTATCACCTTATCTACAGCTCAACTCCCGTCAGTGCTGGCCCTTTTTCTCTTATGTCCCATGTTACTTGAATGTTGCTCGATTGTTTCTTCATACTCACATCCCAAGTTTTCATGCCCATCTTTTTGTAGACACTCCTCTCCATCTAACTGGTTGCTATTTCCTCAGTTTCTTTATTTGAACATGAGGGCATCACATTGGAATGAATTGAGTTGAGTGGATTTGTGGGGCGCCCGACACAAGTGGTCATCAGCACCCACAGAAAGAGTGAAAAATGGCAACACATTTAAAAACCTCCATAGGAGGTAGGAAAATATAACGCAATATAAAGGACAATAAAAACTACACAAGTATACAACAAAAAGAAACAGAATCCATAGGATTAAAAAATCCGACCGATACAGACATTACAGCAGCAGGACTGCTGCTGTAAGTCTAAAAACCAATCAGAGATCAAAAGGACAAATCACAGCTCGGTAAAAAGGCCTGTCGTACGTAAAAAGGAAGGTACGCCGCTCACAGACGAGTTCTCCACATCCAAAATTCCCAGAAGGTCATCAGCAATATTAAAAGTACGACGGGCCTTGTCGTACCTGTGACACTCCATCAAAATGTGTCGGACAGTTAGTGGAGCGTCACAGGCATCACAAATAGGAGGAGGATCGCCACAAAGCATGTGTGTGCGTGAGACGAGTGTGTCGGATCCGAAGACGAGTGAAGAGGACATCCTCTCTGCGAGCCAGGGAGGTGGAACACTGAGGAGCAGCACTGTCTGTACGAGCCCTAAGTTTGTTGGTCAATAGGATGGCACACCAATTCCTCTGCCAAGAACTCAAAACAAAGCTTCGGGCTGCATGCAGCGCATCACACAATGGGACACGAAGGTCACATGGTGGAAGGTGCATGCTTCCTTTACTGCTGCATCTGCTGCAATATTGCCTGCAATACCTACATGGCCAACTGTCCACAGAAATATAACCCAGATGCCAGTCTGCTCAACCACTTTTAGCTTCCTCTGAATAGGTGATACTAAAGGGTGAGAAGAGGAGCCAGATCATAAGACTTGCAATGCAGATATCGAATCGGAACACACCAGACACTTACGTGAGAACCTCCTACCAATAAAATACAAAGCCTTATAAATAGCATAAAGCTCGCCTGTTAAAATGCTTCATGATGGAGGAAGGCCGAACAGGTACCTCTCTGCATCGACAATGAAGGCACAGGCAGTGGAGGAGTTCGTCTTCGAAACATCAGCGTAAAAGCACATAAAATTCTTAAAACAATACACAAAAGATCGTTAAAAAGGCTTTGATACATGAAATCGGGTGTGGTTCGGCTTAGTAAAATCTGCCAGATCGAGACACACCAAAACCCGGTGAGGTGCCCAACGTTATTCTGGGCGTGGGACAGAACTCCGAACCGTGGAGTGCGCAAACCGCACACACACACGTTTGGTGGCTCGAGGTCGAGCGTCATACAGTGACATATGAGGGATGCAGAATGTCACCATATAGGAAGTGAGACGGGTCAGAGAAAACATGTAACTCAAAATGCAGGAGACTGTTCCCGTCGGTAACGGAACTGCGGTTCACCAGCCACCGCACAGAGGCTTACGACTGGGCTTGTGCGAAAAGCACCAATCGCAATGCGGATACCAGCATAATGAACAGAGTCCAGCATCTTCAGCACAGATGGACATGGTGACGAGTAGACCTGACTACAATAATCCAGCTTGCTACGAATCAGTGCTCTGTAAAGTGTAGCTATGTCTCCCTATAAGCACCCCAATTACAACCACTAAGTAACTTCAAGAGTGCAATAACACCGAGACTTATGACATTTCACATTATCCCTCCAAGAAAGCTTGGAATCAAAGACAAGGCCAAAAAACTTCTCATGTCCACAAACAGGCAAAATATGCCCATTTAAAACAATCTCCGAAGCCAGAAAAACTGTATGTTTACGGTAAAAGTGGACTAACTGCGTATTTGCGGCAGAGAAGCAAAAATCACAGCTCTGCCCACTCAGCAAGCTGGTGGACAGCCAGCTGGACATGATGCTCCGCCGCATACAGAGGGGATGAACAGGATTCAAGACAGTACATGAGCCGAGCATATCCATGTGCTCCATGGTTTTGCAGATGCAGCTCATAAAGGCAATAGGATGATAGTTGAACACTTCTCACTTCTCTTTTCCAGGTTTTAAAATTATAATAAGGGTGGAGATACATCACAGGGATTGAAATTGACATGACGTCCAGTCACGATTAAAAGGGCCCAGTAATAATTAATTCCCCTCAATAGAGATGTTTTGCAACATACCATTGGAAATGCCATCGTGACCTGGCGTGGTTTGTTTCGAGTGAGACAGGGATCTTTCTAACTCACTAAGGAGGAAGGTTTTGTTGTATTTCTCTTCCCAAGGGTGACCATAGTCTACACCTTGTTCCTCACAGCGAGCCTTAACTACCTGAAAGGAAGGTGAGTACTGTCCACTGCCCGAATAGGTGGAAAATGTTTGCCCCAACAAGTTGCAGATGTCTTCGGCATCTGTGAAAGGTGTGTTACTACACAGAAGAAAAGGTATGTTTCTAAAAAGGGTTTTGCCACACATCTTTATAATATTGTCCCAAACATATTTTCTAGTAGCGTGTATCATGAGTGGAGACAGAAAATTCCCCCAAGACAGCCGCCTGCTTTCACGAAAAATTCGCCTGGCTCGTGTCCTACAAAGACGAAAATGTTCCAAGTTCTTCTGAGTTGGATGTGAGGTGAACCGATGGAGTGCGGGAGTGGAGTGCATCTCTGCACTCATCATTCCACTAATGGACACAAGAACAAGAATGTGTTAACGACATCGGGATGGAGACCTCTGCTGATGACACCACAACTGTATGGAAAGAATGTGTGGCCGCGTACACCTCACAAGGCATGTCAGGAGAGAAGTGAAGCGACTCTCGATAAAGATTCCAGTCAGCCCTTCTAACCACCCAACGACCTGGGCTGCAAAGGGACAGATCAATACAAGATGTGGTGCCAGTGTGAGATGTGAAGTGTGTAGGAGAACCTGTATTTAGCAGAACCAAGTTGGTGTTTGTGAGCAAGGTTTCCAATACACGACCTCGACAATCCCTGTGAGAAGATCCCCACAGCTTATTGTGAGCATTCAGATCCCCAACAAGGAGAAATGGCGGAGGTAACTGGAATATAAGATCCTCCAGATCAGCAAGGTGGAAATTTTGCATCGGAGGGATGTACATGCTACAAACGGTAAGGAAATTACCGAGCTGCGTTTAGACTACAACAACCTGCAGTCTGGTCACAAGGGCAATAAATGCAAGTTATATCGCATCGCTGACCACAATACAAACGCCACCGCATGCACGATCCAAGGCTGCATGATCGGTGCGGTAAAAAGTGTGTCCTCGTAAAGAGACAGTGTCAGTTGGTCGTGCTCTGGTTTACCTACAGACACTTCGGTCTGTGTCGCCACATCCATAGTCTGGGTACATGCGTCTTTCACTTGGTGTCTAGCTCTGGCAATGGAACTACATGACACCGAAGGCTCCGACACTTGTTGCTCTCAAATACGCTTACGTGCCTCGCCTATCGGAACCTTGTCTATTACTCGGATTTTCTGGATGCCTTGCTTCTCTCGTAACACAGGGAATTCCTTCGACCACACTGAATGTTTCCCTTGGCAGTAAACACATGACAGGATTGCTGCATTGTGCATCGTGCATTGTCAGGATGGATTGGTCCGGCACATTTGGGACATACTGCAGGTGACCTGCAATTGAGACGAATAGCTGTATTTCTGACAATTGTAACAACACAGAGGTGAAGGAATGAACTACTTTATGTGTACATTTAGGTATCCAACTTTCAAAGCCTGTGGAATCACAGGGACACCAAATGTTACGAACAGAGATGCAGTCGGAGAAAGTAAACCATCCAACTGTTTTTGTTACTCGGCGGACATAAGTGACACACTGCATCCGGAGTTCCTACAACAATTACGAATATGGGACATCAATAAGGTCAGGACACCAAATTACACACTTGCTGGAATTTAAGGCGTTGTTGGGGCATAATGTAAACTTATTTGTTGCCCCGTTGAAGACTTTCATAGCCTGCAACCCACACTACTGGGCTGAATTTGATGCCTCAATCAACAGTTCTTTCTTGTCCCTTATTTTCTTGCAATCCTTGACAGAACCACCAGCAGCACCATCTATAACTTTCTTCAGGTCAAAGGGCGACACCTGCTGGAACATTTGCCCTTCAAGACCCTTGATCTGAAGAAAGAGCGGGGTCGGCAACTTTGTTTTGCTACAGTCGTCCTGTTCATGTTCCGAATCAGTTCCATTGTCAGGCCATTGTCTTTTGCTGCGGCTGGGTTGGGAGCCACACATTGGAGTGCTTTTCGAAGCCATTGTGAAAGCCCCCCCCCCCTCCTATTAACAGAGAACTGTCGGATTCAACCTGCCATGCGGGGGAGGCGAAGAGTATAGAAGCCAGCAGATCAAACACCTCGAGGGTTGTGTCATTGGGAGGGGTACCTACCTTCCACAGACCTAAGCAGTACATGGAGTAGCTACCCTTCGCGGCTATTCACTGCAAATTACTGCCCAGTAGCACACCACAATGTACACTAGGGCAAACCAGGGACAAATTGTACATCCAGAGCGAGGTCAGTTTTATTCCCCTACCTTCGAAAACATCCCAGGCTCCCCACTGTAGAGAACACCCTTTGGTGCCATTTCAGGGGACTTGTGGTTGATTACACCGGCCTGATTCGTACAGCGATAACACATCATCATAGCAGGTAAAGGCGCATGGGCAGGTCGGCCATGACAACCCCTTCCGCTAAGATGGTGCTACATGGGTGTACATGTATGTGGACACTGGGGTTCCACACTTAAATTTGCCTGCTGGGCCAGTAAGAAGGGTACGCGAAACCGTCACTAACAATAGGTACCGGTAGGGTCACACAATTTGGAGGCAGCACTCATAAACGACGATAGAACCTCATTAGGAAGAAAAACACCACCCTCGCCTCATATGATGATAAAGACAAGAAAGATACAATGGGGCCTGGTGAGATGAAAATAAAAAAGGGTGATAAGAAAGTAGAAGATGAAGGAAGAAACATGAGATGAAGGTCCATACAAGTTTCAGATCCCGACAGCACCCAGATTAGTCGCCTCTTACGACAAGTATGGGTTGGCTGTGGTAGTATTCAACCCCGCCACCACACAGGGGCACAAATGAGCGTCTTGAGGTTTAAAAAATATGTTAACTTTTCATGTTTACCAGTCAGGTTAAAACAGACTAGCAAACAGTCTTCTGTAATTTCTACCAAAAAGGTTGACATTAAAAATTAGTATTGTGCCAAGTTTTGTATACAAAACGAAAGTGAACGTTCTTTGTGGATTGTTAAAATATAGCTTACGGAAACCTACAAACTACAACAGCTGAAAATTAGTGGAATTCTGAAGAAAATTCAAAGTTTTGGTAAATTTTAAAAACACAAAATGCACTTAGTAAAACTCATGTTAAAACTTCTAATTTGAATTTAAATGAGCACATAAAAAAGGAAGATTTTTAATATTTCATTAAAATTAAATTATTTTTAAAAATTACACTGACACACTGTTAAGGCCTAAATAAGACACATAGCTGTTGTGATACAATAATTGAAGAATTTTACAAATGACAGTATAGGTAACTGAATTACACAACTTGACAATTGAAAATAATATGCACTATTTTGTCAAAAATCTTTGTGAAAAAATGTGTCATATCAATGTTTATGATTTAATTGATTTACCTTTCCTCACAGAGGAGTCAGCCCCACACGCGAGCAAACATCCTCGCAGAGAGGTGTTCGAAGTAAATTATACTCAAACAGAAAATGACCAAACCCAACGACAGAATAGCTTTCAGAGTATTGTCGAAAAGTCATGAACAGTGTATAAAAAGACCCAGGAAGAAAACTCATGGTATATATTTTTGCAAAATTTTTTAATCTGTCTAGCAAGAAAACTTCATAAGCATGACAGACTAAGATATGAATTTTTAGCGTTATCTTCGTTATATTACAAAAAGCAAGAAAATGTAAAAAAGGAAATTTATGCAGTTAAAGTAGTAAACAGGGTATAAAAATTGGAGGTCCAGTAAAATAAGTACCTAAACACAATCAGGGGGATGTTTGAAAATAACTCTAATTGCTTGCACAAGTGTAACTAATATGCATTAATTTTATTAATATAATCATAAGCATTGATAATGGGCACAACTGCTAGTTTGCGAAAGGTACATTTTCGACCCCCAGAAGTTCTTCCTTTTTCGCATTACTAATGTAGGAGAAGGTATGTACAAGGAAGGATAGAGAGGTGGTTGAAAGGTAAAGGGATAAAGCAGGGGGAGGAGGGGAACTTTAGGCCTTCACTGACAATGAAAGAAACTTAGGTTCGGTCCGGTGAGGTGAGCATGGTTCTCTCACAGCGCTGCCGCCCCTGTGCGTGGTGCGCGAGGGACTGTGTTTATACTCAGGCCAGGGAGCAACAACTACCTGCTACTGAGCTCGCTCCACAGGTAGCGGATGAGGAAGCTCCTTACTGAGGAGTTGTCGGCAATATTCAAATACCGACTTGTTGACCAACCAGCTAGTGCTTGCGCTGTTATTGCCATCTTCTGCGGGTTTCGTGTCCTTTAGAAATCTCCACAACTGGAAGCAGATTAGTGGCAAAAGCGACTTCAGGACACACTGGCATTTGCATACTGCCATAGGTGTGTTTAGGGAATAAACTGAAAAGCATTGGATTTCATGGCCGAGGTAGCAGAAACCGCTCACAGCCAGGGCTTCAGTTGGGACCTAAAGTAGTCCCCAGATGGCATCCTTCAAACCGTTTCGTAGAGATTTGAGGAATGTAAAGTGGTGTGACCTCTCTCCACCATCCTTCGTTGCGACTGGAGTAGATACCTTGGCTGAGAATGAAAACCGAGAATGGGAATAGCTGCGGTGCTAAGAATGCCTCTGAAATTGTCCTTGCTCAAGGTCACAGTAGCTGGAACTACCTTTTTGCTGGCTGGGATGCTAACCTCATATGCAGGCTTGCCTGCCTTTTTCTTCTGTGAATATTATATGAGCTGAGGCATCTGTATCAATGTGCCATCTTAAAATTTTACTTAATTTAATAATGTGTTTTAAACTCAATATTTTTATTTAATATTCATTATATTGTCTGTTAAGACAGAACAAGTCTGTCAGTGATATTTATGTTGTCATTTTTATTACTATATAAAGTGTTTGTTGCTTTTTGGGGAATTTTAAAATTCACTCGTTCTCCATTGAGTGATCTTACAACTTTAGCCATTACTAATATAATCACACTACTGATCAATATCATGCAGACATAATAACATACTTTATACCAGTAAGACTGTTAGTAAACATCAGATAGGAATGGTTTAACAGACTGCAGGGTTTATTCAGAGTCTTTGGCTCATTATATTGCTTATATTAAGGAAGCAGCAGTTGTTCTCAGATTGTGTGTATCAGAGTCGGAAATAGTTTCCACTATTCTTGATGGATTGAATCCCACTGAGCGCTCACACACAGTTTTTGTTTCCAGACCACAGAGTTTTGTGGAATTGGACAGTTTGTGTATTAATTCAACTAATATTGCTTTCTCAGATCATTATCGTGGTAAACCCACATTTCATTTTAGAACCCCACTAATTATTTTCCCATTAAAGATCAACCTAGAAAAGGACCAAATAAAGCTAGTGCCACATTTAATCAACCAAACAAAACTACAGAACCCAAGTGTGGCAACAGAAATGATAAAGTATGTAATTATTGTAAACGTCCTGGTCATGTAATTGCTGAATGTTGGTACTTCCAAAAAAGAAAAAACATGTAGCGTGGTGGTCTGAACACAGGAGTAGTGAGTTTGGACCACCCAAGCAAAATAATTTTTCCAGGAAAAATAAATTTCCGAAGAATGAGATTTGTTACACAGTAAGGAAAGTTAATAATAAAATTTGTTTGGTTAGAGATTTTTTTGAAGATGAAGTAGGTAACAAATGGAATTGTATAAGTGATAGTAAATGCAAAAATTGTCAGAAAAGTGCATATCAAAGAAAAAGAAAATGTCACAAAATTACTCCAGTAGGAAAACCATTTCCGCCATATCTTGAAACCAAATTTGGATCATTAGATATTGAGGGTCTAGTTGACACCGGTTCAGTACATAGTTTGATCTCAGGATCAGTTTATCAAGAATTTAAAAAACTAGGAATTGTAAAAAGAGTTGAACCAGTTTCTATAAAATGTTTCACTGCATCACACCAAACAACTGCAAATTGAAATTACTGCTACAGTAAAAATTAAAATTGATTTGTTTACATGGACTTTCTCATTTTTAGTTTGCAATAATCTTGCTATAGATTTAATTTTAGGAGCAGATTTTATCTCCAAGACCGGAATGATTATTGATTTGCAAGGCAAGTTTGTTACATTTAAATTCAATCAACAAGTCAATGTAATATTTTCTAATTTGCCATCACAACAAAATAAAGTTGTAGAAATTACTAGTAATAAAAGTACTCTTGATTTAAAACATCTTGACAGTGATAAACAAATTGCAATACAAAATTTATGTCTAGATTTTGCTGATAACTTAACATCAAAATTAGGCCGTACCATTCTCATTGAGTACGATATTAAATTGTTAGATTCTAAACCAGTAAAATGTCATCCTTATGATTTGTTACCACCTAAAATGAATATCATGAAAAAGAAAATACAAGAACTTTTAGACAATAAGGTTATAGAACCATCTAAATCATCATTCAGTTCACCAGCTTTTCTTGTGCCAAAAGGCAAAGATCAACGCCTAGTTATTGATTATCGCCGTTTGAACCAGCAAATAGATATTGAAAGTGTACCATTGCCTAATTTAAATTCTGCATTTCATTGGTTTAGCAAAGCCAAATATTTCAGTGTTTTTGACCTAAATTCAGCTTATCATCAAATTCCTCTCACAAAGGAATTCAAACATGTCACAATTTTCTGTGTTCCATGGAATTTATATCGGTATAATGTTGTTCCTTTTGGACTTCCTACAGGAGCGCAAGTTTTAACCCGTTTACTAGATCAAGTTTTGGGAGCTGTAAAATTTCAGTTTGGGTATAATTACCTTGATGACCTAGTGGTGTATTCAGAAAATTTTGCATAACATAACATCTCAGAGAAGTTCTTGAATGTTTGCGTAAAGCAGGTCTCACTGCTAATTTAAAAAAGGTAAAGTTTGCTGTTAAAGAAATTTCATTTTTAGGTCATTTAGTTTCAGATAAAGGAGTATCTATAGATCCTGAAAGAACTAAATCATTGAGAGAATTCCCACCACCTAAAGATGCAAAAGGTGTTTCTCGTTTCATTGGAATGGTTACCTTTTATTCTAAATTTATTCAAAATTTTGCCGAGCATGCCGCACCCCTAAATATGTTAAGGAAAAAGGGTGCTAAATTCATTTGGTGTAAAGAACAGCAAGATGCTTTTGAATTTTTAAAACAATCTATTATTAGTCCTCCTGTTCTCAGAACAGCTGATTTCAATAAACCATTTGTTCTTCAAAGAGATGCTTCGAGTATTGCACTTGGTGCTGTATTATCACAAGAAATTGATGGGCAACGCCAACCTATTGCTTTTGCCTCTAGAACATTAACCCACCAAGAAAGAAAATCTTCAGTGTATGAGTTAGCAGTTGTGTTTGGTATCGATAAATTTAGACAATTTTTAGAACATAAGGAAATATTACTTGAAACAGATAATCAAGTTCTTTCTTGGCTTTTAGCACATCCAAAACAGCTTGGTAAATTAGGACGTTGGATTAGAAAGATTTTATCCCTTAAATTTCAAATTCGTCATATTAAAGGGACTCAGAACATAGTGGCCGATACCTTGTCCAGTATGTTTGAAAATTATTAAGAGGAAACAACAGTGAGTCTAATGTATGCGGTGCTCTTCTCGCCGATTTTCCTTTAGCTTTTGAAGATATTGAAACTCACCAAAGTAATGATTCATTCATTTGTGATATTATTGATCAAATCAGTAAGGGAACTGCTCCCAAGCAATTTAAATTAGTAAAAGGTATTTTACATTGTAAACCTCGTTTCTCTAGAGAACATAACATTGTTTTACCTCAAAATCTTCGTGATATGATTTTTCATTACTTACATACATCTCCCTTAGGAGCTCATCTAGGAACTTACAAAACCATTAATGCTATAAACAGTAAATTCATTTGGAAAGGAATGTATCAAGATATTTCTCAAAGAATTAAATTGTGTAAAACTTGTGCACTTTGCAAACCTGCACAAAATACAAAGCTTGGACTTCTTTCTTCTGACTTAGCGGAGCGACCACTTCAAAAAGTTTTTATCGATTTTGTAGGCCCTTTCCCCCGCTCCAAGTCAGGCAATACAATGTTATTAGTGTGTATTGATGTATTCACTAAATTTGTGTGGTTAATCCCACTTCGCAAAGCTACTTCAGACATAACTTTCTTTGAATAAAAAATTATATTTTTAAAATTTCTGGAATTCCATCTTTAATAGTTTCTGATAATGGTCCTCAGTTCAAATCCTATTAATTCAAGAATATGTGCTTCACTCATGGTATCCAACATGTTACGACCACACCTTACTATCCACAACCGTCACATGCAGAGCGCTTCAACAGGAATCTCCGTTCAGCATTAATTGCTTTCCATGTTGACAAGTCAGGATAGATGGGACCAAAACCTAGAGTGTTTGCAAATGGCATTTAATTATGCTCGCCATGAGGGACATAAGTCAACACCATTCGAACTAATGTTTACATACAAACCTAACACACCACTTTCCAATCTTTAATCACTAGATGACCTTTTGCCTGATGATCCCAAGGACATCAAGGAGACTTGGAAAAAGGCATACCAGAATTTGAGATTACATAAAGAGAATAGTAGAAGGAATTATGACAAGAATAGAATGGACAACCAATTCGAATTAGGAAATTTTGTATTGTGTAGGGCACATACCTTGAGTAAAGCCATTGATAAGAAATCTGTAAAGCTCTCCTATCGATTTAAAGGCCCTTTTCAAATACAAAGGTTCCTCACTCCCAGTCACAGTTGCACTTTGTGACCCAACTAATGGGAAATTTGTGACGCTAGCTCACATTTCCCAGCTTAAGAAAACTTCAGCTAATCTTGTTTAGGTTAGATTTGCCCGAATGATAGTTTACACTTATGGTGGCCATGTGGTCTGATCACCATTTGTCCTTGTTATACCATAACATACGATGTTTATTTGTCGACATTATTTCTAATTTCAAAGCTTCTAGCTGAATACATTTCAGTGTTTATTCATGAAAAAATCCTAGGTACTAATTCATAAGAATTGTGATAGATTCAAGGCGCCATGTTTATATTAGATATTTGAGTTTTCTAAGTGTTCAGTGTTTATGTTCTTAGTTTAAGGGTAACCTTAGCTATCAGTTACCAGTATCTCTAAGTAAACTTTATCTGTACATCTTACCAATGACTAGTCTTATCCAGCTAATTGTAAATATTTGAAGGAATTATGCATTTTTTTTTTTAATTATTGATGTATCCTTGTCAGTATAGAGGAGAAACACCAAAGCGTCCGCCTTAAGGGGGGGGGGATTCTGTGTAATCTTAAAATTTTACTTAATTTATTAATGTGTTTTAAACTCAATATTTTTATTTAATATTCATTATACTGTCTGTTAAGACAGAACAAGTCTGTCAGTGATATTTATGTTGTCATTTTTATTACTATATAAAGTGTTTGTTGCTTTTTGGGGAATTTTACAATTCTATTTGCTTTATTATTCCGGCCATACATGCACACGGCCCGCCCTGCCAGCCACCTTGCTAGCTGTCGCTACAGCGTTCGCTCCTTGCAACACGTCTCAAGAGTTGTATTTCAAGCTGCATGTAAGATTATTTTCTGCGTCCCTAGCAGCTTTCTCACGGTCTGCACCGGTCGACCGTGACGCCATTTCTGTACTCTATACCATCCCCACCCCCATTCAGTTAGTAGAAAGTGCTTTGTACGGTATCTGTACTGTCGGTTATAACCGATTATAACTGTAACTAATCCGGTACTAGTGGCTCCTACTGGCTGTTCCGAAACTTGTACGCCATCTCTTGAGAGAATTTTAATCTCTGAAAGTAAGGACACGACCAGCAAGCGTCCATAGAAACATTATTACTAATCTGACTCTAGTGCATGGCAGGCGCATCTTTGCACAGGAAAAGTTTGTTGTTCGTTACGTGTGTAACGTAGGCTCTTATATTGCTAGGATATAGTCACTAGATAGCTACCATAGTTTTCATTTTTATTATAATGTAGAGCCGTGGTTTCCGTTTATGGAAATACTAAATTTTAACTTCAAGAATCTACTACTACCAGATGCTACCTTAGTAGCTTTCGCCACCCTCAGCTTGGTAAGTCTTCCCGCCGTTAGAGGCGCCGTTTTTGCCTCTGTTTACAGAGGGTGTCAGTGTCAGTTGCAGGATGCAACTTCTATTTGCAAGATTTCATTTGCTGATATAACTTCAACTTGCAAGATGCCAGTTCCGAATTTCGACATGCCAGTGTCAACTCCAAATTAATCCAGGCAGACCAAATTGGCCATAACCGGATGGCAACATGGCGATAAGTAGCCGCCTCACGGACTTTTTATATTTTCTTTATAGAGTAATAAAGACAGTCAATTATTCTCACAAATAACATTCAACATAAATGTGTTTCTTTTATATAAATGAAAAGGTAATTTAATATCATTGTTATATTATATATTTTATTTTCATTTTTAAATAATATTTATTTGTAAGGGGCCACGTTTCTATAAAAAATAATTATTTTTATATTACTAATTACTATGCAAACCAACCAAGTGTAATATTAATTATTTAACTTTTTATATAAAGTTCTCTGGCACATGAAGCGATGTTTTATTTTATTTTATTTCTTTCTTTTATATAAATATCCTCCCTACCAGCACGCATTCCAATTATAAAATGTACATTAATGGTAGCAGAATGTAATGATATATAAATAATAATTTAATTAAATAAGGGAGGCGACATCAATCAATGTTTAATATTCACAGCAACACCAGCAACCATACATACTTGCTATATTTGCAACGCTACCACCAGGGGTACTAAGGTCCCTGGGAACGCAACCATCTCTCCTCATTGGTCGGGGCCACCGTCCAATGCCATTCCATTTCACCCGCCATCCATCTTTCCTAGTGTTCCTTCAACAGAACGTCGAGTACAGTCTTAATTTTAAAATTTTATTTAATAATGCGGATATTTATATCCTTATTATGCCTGTCCCGCAGTTTTTCCAGCACCCTACTCTATTTGTGCTGGTTTTTCTGTGCCCTTGTTCTGACTATTGCTCTCTTCAGAAGGCTGTATTGGCCTCAAACACGGCCATAGCCTCTATTCAACCTTGCCGCTCCGCGACGCACGCCACCCTTTCCTTAGAGTAACCACAATTTATGTATATGAGACTGTCCATAGACATGCTCAATATCTACCCCACCCTTTATTTTAGCGACTAATTCATGTCAGAGTACCCATTAGACTAAGCTAGGGTACACGCTGATGTGACGGGATATAGAAACATACCAGACAAAAAAAAAGAAAGTAGTAGGACGACATACCATGAAGGACAGAAAGATTTTGGAAAGGCTGGATAGAATATACAGGCTGGTAAATAGAGAGGAAGCTTCAGGGAGGTCAAGTTGTCAGCTAAATAAGGGAGGGTACACGGAAAGAAATAACAACAGTGAGAAAATTCAGAGGATGGGGAGGAGAAAAGAGCGAGGTAGACAGTCTATGCTTGTTAGGACACCGAGGGAATGAAATGTATTGCAGGAAGAGTTGGGGACTGCAAGGGGGATTGGGTAATTTAGGAGGGGCGTGACTTTGGAAAGAACTCGCCACAGGGTTTTAAGTCAAATTGCGAGTGTTAAGATTATTACTCGGAAAACTAACAACAGCTTTTTCAGGCTGCTGTACTTATGTACGATTCAATTGGTTCTAAAATTGGATAGAAGCCTTTTGTTCATGCTTTCATCGTAAGCAGCCCTCGTGATTGGGCGGCATTCGATGTCTCGATCAGCAGCTCGGTTCGGTTTTGTATCTTTTTGCAGTCGACGACTGCACCACCAGCTGCACCGTCAATGACGTTTTGAAGTTCGCAGGGCGACACTTTTTGTAATGTGTGCCCTTGTAAGCCTTCCACAACCAGAAATCGTGGTGTCCGCATTTTCACTTCAACAGTCTGAAGGGAACTCTGTATCGGGATCCGAGTCAGTACTAACTTCACTTCGGTTTAGTTTTTTTTTTTTTTTTTCTT
>PNEQ01127067.1:0-31069 GCA_003012365.1 Medauroidea extradentata | reverse complement strand
TGACAACAATCCAGTTTGTTACACTCCCTGTGTTTTTATTAATACTACACTAATATTAAAGTATTGCTGTATGTGCTACACTTCTGTAAAAATAGTGACAACAATCCAGTTTGTTACACTCTCTGTTGTTGATTGTGTTTTTATTACCATTACACTGAAATTAAAGTATTGCTGTATGTGCTACACTTCTGGAAAAATACTGAAAAAAATCCAGTTTGTTACACTCCCTGTTGTTGATTGTGTTTTTATTAATATTACACTAATATTAATGTATTGCTGTATGTGCTACACTTCTGTAAAAATAGTGACAACAATCCAGTTTGTTACACTCTCTGTTGTTGATTGTGTTTTTATTACCATTACATCGAAATTAAAGTATTGCTGTATGTGCTACACTTCTGTAAAAATCGTGAAAAAAATACAGTTTGTTACACTCCCTGTTGTTAATTGTATTTTTATTAATATTACCCTAATATTAATGTATTGCTGTATGTGCTACACTTCTGTAAAAATAGTGACAACAATCCAGTTTGTTACATTCCCTTTTGATGATTGTGTTTTTATTACCATTACACTGAAATTAATGTATTGCTGTATGTGCTACACTTCTGTAAAAATAGTGAAAACATTCCAGTTTGTTACACTCCCTGTTGTTGATTGTGTTTTTATTACCATTATACTGAAATTAATGTATTGCTGTATGTGCTACACTTCTGTAAAAATAGTGACAACAATCCAGTTTGTTACACTCCCTTTTGTTGATTGTGTTTTTCTTAATACTACACTAATATTAAAGTATTGCTTTATGTGCTACACTTCTGTAAAAATAGTGACAACAATCCAGTTTGTTACACTCCCTGTTGTTGATTGTGTTTTTATTAATATTACACTAATATTAATGTATTGCTGTATATGCTTTACTTCTGTAAAAATAGTGACATCAATCCAGTTTGTTACACTCCCTGTTGTTGATTGTGTTTTTATTAATACTACACTAATATTAAAGTATTGCTGTATGTGCTACTCTTCTGTAAAAATAGTGACAACAATCCAGTTTGTTACACTCCTTCTTGTTGATTGTGTTTTTATTACCATTATACTGAAATTAAAGTTTTGCTGTATGTGCTACACTTCTGTAAAAATAGTGACAACAATCTAGTTTGTTACACTCTCTGTTGTTGATTGTGTTTTTATTAATATTACACTAATATTAAAGTATTGCTGTATGTGCTACACTTCTGTAAAAATACTGACAACAATCCAGTTTGTTACACTCCCTGTTGTTGATTGTGTTTTTATTACCATTACACTGAAATTAAAGTATTCGTGTATGTGCTACACTTCTGTAAAAATAGTGACAACAATCCAGTTTGTTACACACCCTGTTGTTGATTGTGTTTTTATTACCATTATACTGAAATTAATGTATTGCTGTATGTGCTACACTTCTGTAAAAATAGTGACAACAATCCAGTTTGTTACACTCCCTGTTGTTGATTGTGTTTTTCTTAATACTACACTAATATTAAAGTATTGCTGTATGTGCTACACTTCAGTAAAAGTAGTGACAACAATCCAATTTGTTACACTCTCTGTTGTTGATTGTGTTTTAATTACCATTACACTGAAATTAAAGTATTGCTGTATGTGCTACACTTCTGCAAAAATCGTGAAAAAAATCCAGTTTGTTACACTCCCTGTTGTTGATTGTGTTTTTATTAACATTACACTAATATTAATGTATTGCTGTATGTGCTACACTTCTGTAAATATAGTGACAACAATCCAGTTTGTTACACTCTCTGTTGTTGATTGTGGTTTTATTACCATTACACCGAAATTAAAGTATTGCTGTATGTGCTACACTTCTGTAAAAATAGTGAAAAAAATCCAGTTTGTTACACTCCCTGTTGTTGATTGTGTTTTTATTAATATTACACTAATATCAATGTATTGCTGTATGTGCTACACTTCTGTAAAAATAGTGACAACAATCCAGTTTGTGACACTCCTTGTTGTTGATTGAGTTTTTATTACCATTACACTGAAATTAATGTATTGCTGTATGTGCTACACTTCTGTAAAAATAGTGACAACAATCCAGTTTGTTACACTCCCTGTTGTTGATTGTGTTTTTATTACCATTACACTGAAACTAAAGTATTGCTGTATGTGCTACACTTCTGTAAAAATAGTGACAACAATCCAGTTTGTTACACTCCCTGTTGTCGATTGTGTTTTTATTACCAGTACACTGAAATTAAAGTATTGTTGTATGTGCTACACTTCTGTAAAAATAGTGACAACAATCCAGTTTGTTACACTCCCTGTTGTTGATTGTGTTTTTTTTACCATTATACTGAAATAAAGTATTGCTGTATGTGCTACACTTCTGTAAAAATAGTGACCACAATCTAGTTTGTTACACTCTCTGTTGTTGATTGTGTTTTTATTACCATTACACTGAAATTAAAGTATTGCTGTATGTGCTACACTTTTGTAAAAATAGTGACAACAATCCATTTTGTTACATTCCCTGTTGTTGATTGATTTTTTATTACTATCACACTGAAATATAAGTATTCTGGTAGTTGTTATTCTTCTGTTAAATTAGTGACTGACAACAATCCAGGTTTGATGTACGCCACTAGAACCAACTGATATTCCAATCTAAAAAAACTTTACAGTGAATAGTGAATTTGTAGGTTCGTCTCCTACATTATAACAGATAGTAAAAATTTCTGAAGTTTTAAATTATAATATAAAAAATAATTTTTTTAATTCAAAAATTTTGTCTCTTTTTTATATATGGAAGACTTTGTAATCTACAACCTCTTATTACCGGTAATTTTTTTTTTAGTTTGGCAGAGTATGTCAGTTAGTTTTAGTAGCATACGTAAAACCGTAAAATGTAAATTTTGACGTTTATGAGACACTAGCAGTCCCCCGCGGCTTTGCTCACGAGTATTATTCGCAACTGCTAGTAATATTTACTTTAATTGAAGAACCTATTTGTACTCAAGATTGGTACTTCAGTCATCAAGTGTTAGAATGTCCAAGCGGCTAGTTGAACTAATTATGCAGAAGGATAAGTAGCTATAGCTGTCCACGCGAAAATCAGTCTTAAGTTTGTCCCTGCCACTAACAGCGACTTCGCCTGGGCCTTATTTATCGCCCTGCCTATTTGACGTTGTGGGGTAATTACAGACACCTAAGGTAAGAGGTTAATCGAATGAGAAACACCTGTTTACCCTGTGCACAACCATTGGTGACGGTGCCCTCAATTATGTATTTTCGAAATATTTACTTTAACTTTATTGACATTACAAAGTTTCAGAGGGTACAGGTTTCGCGGAAAAGTATTTGGTGCCCCAAACCTGAGATTAGTGAGATGATATATCGCCTGTTTACTGCCAAAAGTGACAAAGTCAAAATGAGTTAAAATTATAAAAATGCTAGGAACATGTATATGTTGTTCACGAACAATTGCCCAAGTTTATAGTCTATTCGTCGTTTCGTACTGTTGTGTCACAGTGTAGTAACATACCAAATTTTTTTAATATCTACAATTTAATACTCTTTTTAAACGAAATAGCATTTATGACTTAATCACTTTTGGCAGTATACTGACGATATGTCAGCTGATATTGTAGAGGAACCTAAGTAGAAAGCGAACTGCAATTTTACCCCTTTTAAAGACTACGCGTAAATTGCACTATTTCTATCTGCCTTGTAGTTTTTGTGTGTCAGAATTGAACATTTGCTAGCAGCTTTTAACGGAATTCAAGCCCAGAACCTCCCGGAATTTAGACCTGAGTGACAAACAACTGCGTCTCGTTACATTGAAATAATTCTTGAAAATAAAATTTATTGAAAAAAAAAATAAAATATCTGTGTCCTGGGCTCATAGAGGTTGTACAACACCACGTCTCGATAGGTTACTGTAGTGAAACTCCTGTATAAGTTGTTTCTCGCTGCTCGTTCCTGCTTTTCGGATCGTCTGCCTTGATTATTGACCAACAAAATTTTATTCTTAATAATCACGTATCCTATAAACAAAAAAATTTCATACATATTTTTTAAAATATTTACGTAAGCATCACTCTGACGCGAACAACACCTCAATATCGCTACTGGTTAGATAGATATCGTGGGTTGATGGAAAACATTTTTTGTGTTTTTTCACCCTTTTGGGTGTCGAATTTCGAAATATTTTAAATTTACATCTTATACGTTTATATAAGTATCCAACTGAAGTGTAAATCACATCGCTAGCCCGTTCAGTCGAATCAAAATCTATCATTCACTAAAAAGAAACACATATCACCCCTGCACAGTATTGAGAAATCGAATTTCGAAAAATCTGAAAACCGTTTTGCGATAATTTCTGTAATCATCATCCTGAAGCAAAAATTAATTGTATATCTCGACGGGTTCGATAGATATCGAGGATTTATCTAAAATACGTTCAAGGTCTTTTCACCACTTAAGAGAGTAAATTTCGAAAAACCCTTGAATCACGTTTTAGAATACTTAATTGGTATCTCGTGGACGTAAAACACACAACATTAGCCCGCTGTGTTCAAGATATATCGCCGATTAATTGAAAACGCTTTTCACGACTTTTCTCCACTTTTCACGTCCTTAGGTGGCGAATTTCGAAAATTCCTGAAATTGCTTTTTAGGTTTTTGAGTAAGCATCAATCCTAAACAAAAATCACGTCTCTATATAAAATACTATGGGATCGATATATACCGAATGTGAGTCGAAAACTCATATTACCCTTTTTTTAACCAGTGTAGGGCCGAATTCGGAAAATATATTTTAAATGATACTTGGGATATTTACAAAAGCACCAATTTAAAGCAAAGAGTACTTCGATATCTCGATTGATTCGATAGATATGGAAGGATAATCGAAAACACATTTCACGTATTTTCACCCCTTTAAATAAAGAATTTCGAAACGATTTTGAGTCCTGTCATAGACATTTGTAAAAGTAACCAATTAAAGTTAAAATCACGACGCTAGCCAATTGTGTTTCAAAGATAAAGACGATTCATTAAAAACACATTTTGCCCCTTTTTACAGCCTCTGGGTCGAATTTCAAAAAAAACCTAAAATTGGTTTTTGGGTATTTACGTAAGCAATATTTTGAAGTGAATATCAACTCTCTATCCCGAAGGGTTCGATAGATATCGATAGTTGATTGGAAACATATTTAAGGTATTTTCAGCCCCTTAAAAGTTGAAATTTGAAAAATCCTTAAATTGGCTAATATGCATTTTTACGAGTGTCCTATTAAAGTAAAAATCACCATGATTGGCCGTCGGGTTCGAGCTCTATCGACGTTTCTTCGAAAACACATTTCACCCGTTTTCACCCCCTTAGAGGTCGAATTTCGAAAAATCCTTTCTTAGTGCTCGCCTACGATCTGAAAGGAACCCCCACAAAAAATTTCACGATTCTAGGTCCAGTGGTTTGGGCTGCAGTTTGATATGTCAGTCAGTCAATCAGTCAGTTAGTCAATCAGTCAGCTTTCATTTTTATATATAGAGATTACACAAAAAGTGTGAAGGACAAAAATTTTATAAGAGTAAAATTTTGTCACAATTTATTTCTAAAAAAAAAAAAAAAAAAAAAAAAAATCGAATGCAAATATAAAAATAAAAACTTGACGATGAATATTGTCGTACACAGTGCTCTTAAGGGTGTTCAAGTGCGAAAAAATCATAATTTTATATGTATAAGTAATATTGTTGGTTTTGTGTGAGTACAGTTTCCTCTTACAAAACAATTTTAGCTCTCATGGTTTTCTTATAATGGTGCGTCAAAATTCAATATTTGCATGTTCTGCTGCCATGCAAATAGTGAAAACCAATTGATTTACGTAAGTGAAATAACATCTCATTGGCTATGAAATAAAGCATTTAGTAAATACCCTATGAACTATTTTTATATTTAAAACAAATTAATTTGTAATTATTTTTCTGTACTTTTAGGATTATTTTAAAAATTCTAAACATTACGTTGTGTAGTTTAAAATTTTGTATTGCAGAGCTAATGGGATGTTAGTTCCCAGTGAATTATTTCATTTAAGTAGATCAATTAGTTTTCGCTATTTGCATGGCAGCGTGAAAAGCAAATATTGACTGTGACGCACCGTTACGAGAAAACTATGAGAGCCAAAATTGTTTCGTAGGAAGAAACTGTGATCACAAGTATCGTCTACAAAACCAACAATATTTCATATAAATATAAAATTATGATTTTATCACACTTGAACACCCTTAGCAATTGGCATCTGCCGTATTACTGTATTTGTTCCTTACTCACCGTTCTGAATACTGAGAAGAAACATATAACATTTGCAGTTATAGCATGAATTCTATTCACTTTGCCCTATAATACGAATATCGCAGTTGGACTTTCAACGTGTGCTTAGGTTGTAATCAAAGCAGAATTTTATTGTTAATATTATTTTTCATTTTGTGAAATGCTTGTGGCTTAAATTTACGTTAAAAGTTAAAATGATATGCGCACTATAGCGCAAGGTAAATTAAATTTACAATATAACAGCAAACTTCAAATATTTTTGTAGAGTTTCATGAAAGCGAAAAATAAAATAATCCGGTATGGTCGCCAGGTTGGGGGAGAGGGGGGGAGATGAACTAAAATTTTCGATTGTTTTAAATTTTAATCTTTTTATTCTTACGAGATATGGTTTGTTTTGTATGTATGCATAAAATGTGACTATTTGTCACTGTAACGAAAAGTTTTCAGCTTTCGTAGTTCTTGTATTATTGCATATTAAAGTCAAAATTTGCCTAACACTGTTTTATGCAATAAAGGAAAAGCAACTTACTTATCGAAATGAGAAATTTTACACTGAAGAACAGCGCAATGGACTATAACATGATGTGTATAAAAACCACATTTCTTACATTTTTGTATTTTTGAAATATTTTTTTAAAATTAGCGTTTTTTAATTTTAAATTCATTGCATATTTTTAGTACAAAAAACAGTAAACGCTGTTTGTAAACATATCATGTCATAGTCCATGGCACTGTTCTTCAGTGTGAATTTTTTCATTTCGGTTAGTAAGCTGGATTTATTTTATTTCATAAAACCATTTTATGCAAATTTTTAATTTAATATGTTATAATACAAAAACTATGAAAGCTGAATTTTTTTTTGTTACAGTAAAAAATAGTCACAGTATATTCATACAATACAAACTATATCTAATATGAATTAAACATTTTTTAAAACCATTAAAGTTTTTAATTAACTGCTCCTTAAGGGCTTTGCCTCCCTAGAGCATTTCTAAGCTTTGCAGACCAAGTACAGGGTCGAAGCAGCGGTGAGAATTACCGAGAAGCGCGCCTAGTGTCGCATATTCCCTAAGCACCAGGTGCTAAACTGGTGCGCAGTGTTTCCCTTGATTCCCTGGAACTATGGTATTTTAAGCTACGACCCTATTATTTTATTACTGGGAAGTATGTACCAAAGCTCACAGCAGTTCCCTTGAATAGTCTCGTACCAATCTGAGCAGTAGAGTTTGTGATATAACTGTGCGAAAAGGCTGTCTTTTTTTTTTTTTTTTTTTTTTTAATACTATTTCCAATGACCGTTATGTTTTGAAAGTACTTTATAAACCTTCTCTGAAACGTGTTTGCTTTTCGTAGATAGGTACACTGAGATTACGTAGGATAGTTTTTCCAATAAACATATATTTCTAACCCACTGCAGCGTAGTTGACAGTCAGGGAGGCAGGAGTCTGTAGTGTAACTACTTAATATTTGACAGTGTGTTTGATCAAATACTTTTGCTCGGGGTGTGCAGTGCTGCCTATATAACTGCAGGGGTGTACACCCAGCCAGAACTCCCGCTGGTCTGACAAGGGCCCACACGAAACGCCGTTCATGTCCTACTTTGAATTATTGTTGCGTTTACAAGCCGTCCAGCGAGGACACGAGAACGCCCGAACATATCCGAGCTACGACCTTTCAGTTTCACGTCAGTGCTAAACAGAGTTTCCAGACGTACCAGAATTCTGGTATTTATTCCTAGATTTTGCTTCTCGATACCAGATACCAGATTTTTTCCGTCAACGTACGCAAAAAGACCGGTATTTTCGACATTAAAAAAAGTTTGTAAAATTTAATTAATCATATAAAATAATTTAAATGACTGTTAATTTTATATCGCTTTTGTTATGAATTAAATACGCATTCAGACACCCTTGAATTAATTTTTGAAACTTTTTGGTTACCTAGAGCAGATGCCGTTCTTCTTCAATGGCAAAGAGTAAACATTTAGGTTGGTAAGAATTTAGTGGGAATTCATGTCCTTCTATGAACACTAAATTTTTTTCAAGTAATAAAGCTGAAACATGTTTTCACACTTTTAATTTTTGACAAAGTAAATAACCTCCGAGAACCATCAACTCATGTTTCTAAATTTTCACAGCTAATAACTAGGGCTAGGAATATTTCGCGAGTTCAACGGCCAACATGCTAGAATCCATTATCCTGTGTATACCGAAGCCCTACCATTTGTCCATTACCTGCTACTCATTCAGACAGCAGACAATGAACGAATAGACGGGGCTTTAGTATGCATAGGATATTGAATTCTAGCATACAGGTCATTGAACTCGCGAATTTTTCCTAGCACTACTAATAACCAATAATTTAGGAATAACCCAAAAAAATGGCTGAGAGTAAAATAATAAGTAGCCCTTCGATATAATTACCTTCAATTTAATTTGGTAACGTACATCTCTGTAATTTATAGCAGTATTAAAAATTTCAAAAAACAAGGTATAAAATATATTTATGTTATTGTACCAGAATTTTGTCATGAATACCAGATTTTTTGCCTGTCTGGTACCAGAATTGTAACTTCTCCACTAGGTAACACTGGAGTTGTTGCAACGCGATGTAAAAGAGCAAACGTAACACCCAGCGTTGGTACTGGAACTACTTTTCACGAGACAGTTGGTCGTTAGTACAAGTTTCCCTTTAGACATTACGCAAGTGACTTATTTTAGCGCGGGGCCATACGAACGTTTCGCGAAAATAATTTTGCCCCAGTTAGTTTCAATGTCTTATGTGCACTTCTGAAGCCGTGCTTCATGGTTGTTGGCAGCGTGTCTTTGTGAAGCGACGTCTGTTATTTGACTGTGCCAACTGCAATAAGGTTTCTGCAACACCACACGTCAGGGATTTGCTGGTAGAACCCCAAAACGCGCGCGAATTAAAACATTCAATCTCTGACCATGAAGCAGAACTTCAGATGTGCACGTAAACTAACTGGAGCGAAATTTTTTTCGCGAAAAGTTTGTGGCACTGATGCCTTTATTACTGATCTGCAGAGGCACGAGTATATCGCGTATTCGTCTGGCAACAACCTAGACTTCTCAGTACTATACGTGTACCGGCTGGAGCTGAATATCCGTTGGCTTCTAACAATACAAACGTGTAGCACGTGATATCAACACGACGTGTTTCCTTATTTATAACTGGCTTGCAGTCGTCAAATGTGTGTTGAAACCGCTCTTGTCTAATCGATCACAGGAGGAGTGAAGTATACGTTATTGACGTTCAACCTGACCTAGAATCAATACGCGAAATTATCGTGCCTCTATTTATCTGTTGTGTAGGAGGTGACCGTTAGTTATATAGACCTACACGGCACGTTAGCAGCTAATGGATCCTTTTCTTCTTTTTTTAAATCGCATCACTAAGGCCCGGTAGTTTTCGCGAAAATATTTTTGCCCCACTTTGTTTCAGTGTCTTACGTGCACACCTGCAGCTCAACATCATGAATATTAGCAGAGTGTTTTTGTGCAGAGTCGTTATTCGTTTGACTGTGCCAATAAGTACATGGATAACTGTGACACGTCACGTCTGTGGTTTGCGGGTTTAACCTCCAGACGTTGTATGTTACGGCGTCCAATCACTGACCACAAAGCAGAGAGGCAGGTGCGCACGTAAGGCACTAAAACTAAGTGGTGCAAAAATCTTTTCGCGAGATCTACCAGGCCCTACGCAACAGTAATTTAGTTTGTATACTGTCGTAGCAGGATTTTCCTTCATACATTAGGTTTCTGTTTAATATTGAAGACTCAGTGGCTGGGTATTTCATTCCTAGTTTTGCTGTATTACGGCCTTTTTTCCTTGGCAATATGGCCTCTACCATTTGCTTTGATTTATTCCCTTGAAATTTTTTATTAGGCTATGTATTTTACCCCCTCTGGTATTTCCTATTTCTTTCCAAATGGCCAATCTCTGGCTATGATGGAGAACTGCAGATGAGCACGTAAGGCACTGAAATAAACTGGGGCAAAATTTTTTCGCGAAACGTTAGTAGTGCTTTTAACAGACAATACAGTAAGTATGGACGTAAGTGAGTGAGAGATTTTGGCCAATACTTAACATCGAGGTGTTCAGCGCTGGTGAGGGGTGACATGAGGTGAGTATGGAGCGGCGCCGGAATGAAAGGGCGGGCGAAACGGGAGATCCCCGAGAAAACCCGCCGACCAACGGTGTCGTCCGGCACGATTCCCACATGCGAAAATACGCCGGGAATCGAACTCGGATCGCCTTGGTGGGAGGCGAGAGGTCTGGCCCCGTCGACCACAGCGGGTCCAATTATGGACATGAAGATTACGTGTTATAATGTGGTGACAGGAAGAACTCACTGGCCTGTTCGCACCCGAACAAACCCTGTGACTTAAGTGGCCCCTGGCCTTAGTATATTTGTTTGCCTGCATTACGTGATATTGGGCATTTTACTGTTGACCTTATACATCATTAGAGCACGGTAAAATTCTCGTGTTCACTGACCAGTAGACTAGTCTCCAAGAATGTATGTTTTCTCAAGCAGACAGCAGCTGCTCATTAGCTGCTCGCTTCCACGGTGAAATGGGCATGTAATTAGTTACATTATTGTTATTGGCTTAGCGACTTCCAGAAGGTGTCAAATAAATCAAGGGCCAATTGCGAAAGTGACACGAACGTGCAGTTGCTGGAATTCTAGATTATGTCGAAAAGGAAACGCGAATTTTTCAGAGCCCAATACATCAGTAGTGGAAAAAGTCCAGGCGCACACACGTTCTGTCTGCAACACCAGAAATCAGATAAGTACACAGTAACATCGAGTCCAGCCTGATATCAGTTGTTACATGCACTTCCCACAACCTAGAGTAGATAGCATTACACTACACAACCTTCATAATACTAAGCTTGATTTTGCTAAGCACAACTAATGAAAAGATGTGAACAGATTTATCAGTGAGTGTGTGTGGTTTTACTTACTTATGTAAAACGTAGTTTTATTGCTATTTTGATGCTTGAGTAGTTAAACATTTGAAATGAAAGACGCCAGAGAACAATTTAATACTTAATTATTTCCCTTGGCTAGGATAAATAATGCCTTTATTAATATACAATTTGAAGTGATGTTATGTGGTGAAACATAACCAAAAACATAATTTTACTCACTAACATGCTTAGTTAGTCCAGAATCACCAGCGCCAGGGAAAAGGGAGCATTTTCATGATTCTGACAAATTTGTATAAATTACTGAAAAGGTGTTTAACTAACTCAGAGCAGTTATCTCATGGTTAGTTAATAATCATTTGCCACAATAAAACTGACACCACAGCACTGCTTTATAAATGTACAATAATAATACATCCAAATGAGTTAGTTACACATTATTAAAGGCTCTCTGGCGATAGTGACTTCTGACGTAAATTCTGTGGCCTTTAGTTTATGGCGTACGTTCCTTGGAATTTTCTTGAACAATACCAGGTCCCTTCGTTAAGGGTATATCCCACATCGGAAGTTCTAGCTGGTGTTCTCAGATATTGAAAATGAACTCAATCCAGGTCTCTTCTAAAACTATGTTTTAGTATCTTTGTCCTTGTTTGAAGCTATTCAAAAGATACGTCCATTTCTCACCGCCGGCCTGACTAAACACACATTTTAGACTGTTTATAGCAACGAGGAATTTCACCCAGAGTTCACACTTTACTCGTTGACATCAGCGCTTTTTGGAATTTATTACTAATTTTTACTCATATTACGTAAAACCAATTAAAATTTATAATTTACTATTTTTTTTAACATTTAAAATTTCACTTAACAATCAAATACGTCTAGTAAAATTCAGTATCACTAGTAAAGTTGAGTATCATTACAGTGTTAGCATATACAAAGTTATCATATGTCAAAGGAACAAATTATCAGAATAATTTTACACTTCACACAGTTAATAACAATATTTTCCGAGTGCTAATAATATGACATATTAAAGCTATTGATGTTACAGGTAAACGTAGGAATAAGGCTTCACATATCCACAACATTGAGGTGATTACAGATGTATTTATCACCACTGACAAATGGTACACTTAAAAAAATTTTTGTATGAAGTCTTCCCTGCAAAATTATTTTTTAGTAACTACAAAATAATTGTGTAGTGGCCACAATATTTTAGTGTTGTCAATGAAAGGTTTCTGCGGTTACTACAAAAAAAAAATTCACGGTAAGTACCCACAAAATATTTCGTAACAGCCACAACATTTTTTTTTCGTGTACGCGAGGAAGGGATTTACTCCTGTATTAAGAAACCGTCCTAAAATTCGCCTGGAGTTACTTCGACAAGCCACCATAAGCCAAAATCAGTATATATTACCGTTAATCCCATTGAACCACTCCCGAAAGCAAGTGGTTATCTCGCGTGTAGGTACAGGTGATGGAACATCGAGAAAATGTTTTGTGCCAACGTACCTTTGAAGACGCTGTAGTTCCTTGCGACAAATATGATTGACTAATATATGTCCGACACAACATAGCTGTCTGCAGACCAACAACAGGCATAAAATATTAAAATATCGGGATTCTTACCGGCTCAGTCAAATAGGGTAACGGATCCAAGTGTAAGCTAAATCCAGTAATCTTCTGGTAAGCTGAACGTACGTTAAAACTCAGCAAACGGTCAAGTTTTTCCGCTATAAACCGGTCCATCATCTCTAACAATAGGTAAAGACACGGAAATTTCGCGGGTTCAACGACCGGCGGGGGCCGCGGTGGCCGAGAGGTCAGACCTCTCGCCTCCCACCAAAGCGATCCGGGTTCGACTCCCGGCGGGGTCGGTCCCCGGATTTTTGCATGTGGGAATCATGCCGGACGATGCCGTTGGTTTTCTCGGGGATCTCCCGTTTCCCCCGCTCTTTCATTCCGGCGCCGTTCCATACTCACCTCACGGTACCCCTCACCAGCGCTGAAGAACTCGATGTTAAGCACTGACCAAAATATCTCACCCACTTATGCCCATACTTACTGTATTGCCTATTAAAAACCCACAAACGTTTTGCAAAAAGAATTTTGCCCCAGTTGGTTTCAGTGCCGTACGTACACATCTGCAGTTCTCCTTCATAGCCAGTGATTGGCCATTTGAAAAGAAATAGAAACTACCTGAGGGTTCTCCTTCATAGCCAGTGATTGGCCATTTGAAAAGAAATAGAAACTACCTGAGGGTTCTCCTTCATAGCCAGTGATTGGCCATTTGAAAAGAAATAGAAACTACCTGAGGGTTCTCCTTCATAGCCAGTGATTGGCCATTTGAAAAGAAATAGAAACAACCTGTGGGTTCTCCTTCATAGCCAGTGATTGGCCATTTGAAAAGAAATAGAAACTACCTGAGGGGGTAAAATCATAGCCATCTTTAGTAGAAGGCCGTGGCCATAAATCTGGCAACACTGCAAGAAGGGTCAATTTAACACCTTCTTCAACTCTGGCTGTCCCTGATTCGTTATCTTGTCTACACGCCGACGAATCAGGGACAACCATTGCCGTTGAAGAGCTAAAGAAAGTGTTAAAATGACCCTTCTTGGTAGTGTTGTCAGATTTATGGCCGCGGCCTTCTACTAAAGATGGCTATGGTAAAATACATAGCCACATAAAATGTAATGGAAAATATATTAAAGCCAGGAAAAAGGTCGTAATACAGCAAAACTAGGAAAGAAAGACCCAGCCACTGAGCCTTCAATATTAAACAGAAAACTTATGCATCAAGAAAAATTGAGCTACGACTGTACACAAACTAAATGAGTGATGCGATTTTAAAAAATAAGGAAAGGATCTCTTAGCTGCTGTCGCCGGTTCTTTTCGGGGATCTCCCGTTTCCCCCGCCCCTTCATTCCGGCGCTGATCTATACTCACATCATTTCACTCCCCACCAGCGTTAAAGACCTCGATGTTGAACGCTGACCAAAATATCTCACTCACTCAACAACCAGCCGGCTAGACTCCACAGCCCTGTGTATACTATGTCTTCAGCTACTTGTACATTGTCTGTTGCTCCAGTGAGTGGCCAGTTGTACGTGTGACAAGGTAACTCAGGAGTCAGTGAGTGTTTTCTGTTTTCACGCAGGTCTACTATTGCTTTACATTCCTCAAGGACTATTTTCAGTAACATTGTCCCAATAAGGAAAGTAATTAGTGAGCACAGGAGTTGGAAGTTTAACATCTGCTCAAACGAATTCGCGAAATTTCCGTGTCCGTAAATACAGGTAATAGTTTTTGATGAGCCACAGTGATTCATTCGCTAAACTTGAGCTCTCGCGTGTGGAATCAGTTGTACCATTTTTTCGGGATCATTTCAGATTAACGCCACTGCCACGTGATTTTTTCTTCCGCAGTTATCTTTTCGAATGATTTTTTGATGAATTTGTACCACTCTATTTTAATCTCTGATCATCGATGGCCCCGATATTAACAGTGATGTGAAATAAGCCGAAAATAATGTATGACGTGTCGAACTGCGTTCTGTAAATATGAATCCTCTATAATCGTCTACCAACCATAAAACCAAAGATTTGGGTCGTACTTCGGAAAAATTTATTGCGTTTTTTGTATAAGCTACCTCGATGACTGTACCCAATACTTATGTATGGTTTCTCATATAATTCCTCAATCAATTCTTTGACCGTGTACATCACAATTCAGCATACTTTATAGGTTTTTTTTTTTGGGGTACAGCAACTTCCATACCGAGAGAATACCTACAGCGATAGATAAATATTTTGTAAGCTTTTAGTTGATATAGTTTTTCATACTTGGCTTATGATTAATACATTTTAAAGGAACTAGTAATTAATTACACAGAACATTATAGTCATCATTCATATTATATCCAGCTATCGAACTGTAGGCACAAAAGGTTTGTAACTAATAGTAAAAATACTGAATAAAATATTTCTGTATGTTTGTCTGATAACTAGGCAACGAACATTATATTTTCGGAACAAAATGGAGAGATATTTCTCATAATAAGCAGTAATAAAAACTCAAATTACTCATTCCACAGTAAACACAGTAGCCTAATTACTCAACAAACATGGTAATTTTAACGCATCCAAAACACATGAGAATTTTTTACGAATTTCCTCCTGTTACTACAAACTTTATTCGTATTTTTACAGTTATATTTTTAGTTATCGTGTGTGTAGTGATACTTTCAATCTTCTCCTCGGTTGTAAAAACCAGAATGACGTCTGTAATGTATGAGAGATTAAACATGAGCTTATAGAAATTTCAAATCACGTTGTGTCTGCGTTACAGGTATTTAGAGACTGCGTTATAGATTAAGTACTAGCAAAGTCTGGTATGGAAATCCATAAAACCCGTTATTGACTAATTATTTAAATTTAAACATTCGCAAAACACATTAAAAAAAACAGGTTGTAACTGGGTAGTAACAGATACGTTATTGGCATTAAAATACTATCTTAGTAACATTAAAGCACTAACTAGGTTTATAAAATTTTTTGTTTAACTTATCTGTCGGTAAATTTTGAAATTTTAGTAACAGCTAGATGCTTTAAAGTGGGGTGTATACAAAGGAATGTTACTGGTTCCAAGTAAGTATATTCTATTTAGTGAAACGCTGGAACATTCAATTTCGTGTAACGTAAATGTGGCTACTTACAGTTAGTAAAGCGAAGCAATAGTTATTTCAAAACATATAACGTACTACAAGCTCATGCAACAAAGCATTGTTTATTGTAAGTAGCGTTGAATTCATAAAATTCATTACCGCAAAACGGGGTAACTGGAAACATGTGGGATAACTAGGAACACTTTCAATAATTTTTATTTTCCACGTGACTGAGGATAAAGTAAAATTTTATGTATTTTCATGCATACGTTCATTGTTTGTAATTTCTTTCAAGTTCTTTTTTTTTTACTCAGGGCTGCCACGTGCAGGAAATTTTTATTTGAGGGTTCCAAGTTACCCCACGTGTTACAGTTTACCCCGTTTTACGGTACGTATAAAGATTTTTTTATTAAAATTTGTTGTCACATACTACTCATGTTTCAATAATTAAAGTAATTTACGTAAACTGTAACTGAATTCTAAAATACTCAAGGGAAATAATTTAAAAATAAAATTTTTATATTTGTGGTTACATGACACGTTGCACTACCACACATGAAGAGTTCTCATCTTTTAAATATTCTGTATTAAAAGTTGAATTTGTAGACAATTATTGTTATCTTTCTTAGTTGCTATAAAATGGCATTCCAAAGTCGCTTTTTACAATGATAGGGAAGTATAATTAACTACCTTAAAGAGAATAATTCTCAATAAATTTATGTGCCGCGGGCTACGTCAATATTGTAAAATTCTTATATTTCTGAATAAAGTTGCTAAATGTTGCTAACTTTACAAAATTCCGCAATTTCTTTAAAATACTGAACACTGTATTGGTGTGTAGTAAATATATTTTTTTACATGATCGACGGTTTTTTTTGGGGGAATACATAAATTTCGAAAGTATGTCTTGGTAGTGTTGTAGTACGAAAAAAAAAAAAATAGACATTCCGACATGTGAAAAATAATTAAGGAAGATGGAGTCGCAAGTAATGTCAACAAAACAATCACAATCCCGTACAAAGGAATGATGATTTCAGTAGCAAGGTCAGCTACTAAAGGGGTTAACATAACTTCGAAAGAGTTCCATCGGAATCCGTTCTAGTTTAAACTGAACTGTTTATGCCGTGTGATAATTAACTCGCGTTCTTGTCAATCTGTTTGTCCATTCGGTACATTTTTGGCTTGATTAAAATCGATTGCAAAATTTCACACAAACAATACTGAGTTACTTAGAAGCAAAAACTTATTATTGATGTAACCTTAACGTAATACACCACGTTTATAAAGCTGACAAAAAAAAAAAAAAAAAAAAAAAAAAAAAAAAAAAAAAAAAAAAAAAAAAAAAAAAAGCAAAATTTTGATATCAATTGAAAAACGTGGGGCGTATTAAGAAATTTCAACGAGTAGCTGACGCTGAGAAAACGTACACCACAGTTCATATAATTTGAAGTGTAATAAAATTGTTAGGTTATTGGTGAACTTTTCATATTATCAATTGCATGCTCCCCGAGTTTCTTGTTTTTAATCTTACAGTATTTCCATTGGAAAACTTAATGTATACGTTTTATTCCGCTTTAGAAAGGTGGTATATATATATATATATATATATATATATATATATATATATATATATATATATATATATATATATATATGTATGTATATATAGCGCTTGTAGTTTCGAATGGATTCTGACTACATTCCTATATTTTTAAATTTCAGGGGAAACTTCCTGTATTTATTGAAACTACTGTGCATGTATGAAGCAAAAAAAATGTATATTTAAAGTTATATAACATTTTTTACGGTATCATTTGTTATAATCCAACTAAACACGCCACTTAGGGACGTGTTCCAATCACTGAAATATGTAACTAACAGTTTAGTACGTTATAGATAGAGACGGGGAAAAATTCGCAGGTTTACCGACCTGTAGGCTAGCTTCCAAGAACATCTGTGTATTCAAGCAAATATTATCTGCTCACTGGTTGCTCGCTGACACAGTGATATGGTCCTGTATTTAGTTACATTCTGTCATTGGTTCAGCGACTTCCAAGAAGTGTCAAGTCAAGGGCCAGTAGAAATCGTGAAGCTAACTTACAATTGTTTTGAATTATAGGTTGTTCCCGTAACAAAACTCGAATTTTTCAGGTCTCTAGTTATAGTAGAGAAACAATGCAATATACACTTAAACAACTACAGGTATAGTAACAATACACTGTAAGATAAAGGTATTCGTATAATTTCGAACTCGCATGGAAAGTAATGACTATAAGACGTTAAAATTACCCTAGAACTTTTCATTTCATATTAAACATACCAGTATTTTACGATCGTTTAGCATAAATATTTACTTTATACTTCCCCAGTTTCTTTTATAATTCTGAGAACATTAAATACTATTTAGCAAGTTTCTTAACGGACAAGAAACTATTGTCGGGTCCGGAACATATTTTTGCATTTTTAGGTAAGTTATAAGGAATTAATGACGAATATATTCGAACGTTACATTACAGCAGTACCTGCGGCAAAGGTGGAGACTAGAGACTTGTTGGTAATGCGTTGTTGTTTTGTTTATTTTTGTCGTATTCTCGTTTAGTTAAATCGTTGTTCCTTATTTAAGATAAAATTTTTTTCTCTGTCGTTTCTGCCTGCAATATTAATTGTACTAAAATATTATCACATTGTTTTAGGGCAATTTACTTATCAAATACGAAATTTATTTGATTAATATTTTGCGTATGTATTACAACATGGGCATTTATTTGTCCTTATTACTCTTTCTTAGGGATTGGTAGGCTATTTTGTTTTTAAACTGAAACACGTGACGTAAAACGTACGGAAACAACAGAAGACGAATTTACGAAATATATTAGGAAATTTAGTATGTAACTCCACCTCAGTAAATTTCAACCCTGAATTCCCAAACAGTAATGTCCCAAACAATGATCACATGACCAACATAGTTACTTAAATGGCGGTTTCGGACACAACTTAATTATTACCTTACCAAACACACAGTCGTCCGGATCATGCGTGATCAGTTAGTGAACTAAATTTTTTAATGTATTGGAATACTGCGAATGTAGATTCCCGTGGCGGACACGGCGTACTAGACAACCTCGTTCATGGCGAGGCACCTCCTGCCATCTATCGGCGATCTGGGAGAACTAAATATCGCGCAGAAGTGATGACTGGAGAATGGAGGGGCAGAGCGGCGGCAATACGCGCAGTCGCTGTTGAGCCACAATTGTTACGGGGCGGGGGGAGGGGGGGGAGGAATAGAAGGGGGTAAAGAGGAAATAGTAATGTGGGGATAGGAACATTGGTTAACATTATTTATACACTTCTATAATACATTGAGATTTTTAATTAAAACAGTGAAGTAACTTAATTTTCTTGTTTTTAAACGCTGAATTTTCGAATATCGCAAGGTAATCAGATTTGAATATCTCTCTTACTTTTACCCACTATTATACGAATCAAAGTAGGAAGCTATCAAAGATTCTAAAATATCACAATACACAAATATATAGTTAATTTTATGGAAAACTTATTCTTAAATTTTCGGCTTCGATGTTCTAAAAGGTTTAACAAACCTCATTTTATATAAATATAATGTGTGCATATAAAATATTCACGAAAAGAGTAACAAAAATATATTTAAACACACTTTTCAAATAGCAGCAAACTTTATATTATTACTTTGTCATTTAAATGTGGATTTTGGTAATGTGTATTTTTGTTGATCCCACATTTCGTAAGCTAGTATGACATTGGAAAATTCAGTTTTCATGTCATATTTCGATGACTCCTAGACTGATCATCAAAGTAGGTAAAATTTTAAGGTAGACCTTTCAGAATCCTTTAATAATATAAAAATGTATGTCACATTTCGAAAACAGCTGGACCGAATTAACACAGGTTTTTGCTTTGACAGTTTATCGTTCATATTATTCTCTATCATTGAGGAAAGGAGACATGTTAGTTACACTTTAACTTCCTGTAAAATTATCTTTGACACGTTTTTAAAATATTCTGTATATTCGAAATGTATTTGTTCAAAGAAATTGATTTAAATATGCCTAAGTAAACGGTTTGCAGAAAAAAAAATGAACTTTTGGCAGTACACTCACACACACATACATACACACACACACATATATATATACATACATATATATATATATATTTCCAGGAATAGAGTAAAGGATACGGAAAATTTTTCTTTCGGAAATGAGAGGCATTTTTCAAGATCATAGACGTAAAGTAAGTGGGAAATTATATATATATATATATATATATATATATATATATATATATATATATATATATATATATATATATATATATATACATACATACATGAAATAAAATTAAGCAGATTTATTTAATTGACGATAGTTAACTTCAGTTACTAGACGCAATTAAATTTTGGAGCACTCAATGCCGGAATTTAAAACATATCTAAACACATAACTAAACAAATACTTCTGAAGTAATAATCAAACGTTTTGATTGGGTAATTTGCAAGTATTAAAATCGAAACTAGTATAAATTCTTATTAAACTAATAATTATGTTACAATGAATTTCCTGGACAACTAGCATATGGGAACAAAAATATATATTTAATTGCACGTCATAGAACCATAGATTGTAAGATATTTCGAACTACGTATTTGGAGAATAGTTAATTTTTTTCTTAACAACAGTTCATTTCTTTTGGATCTAAACTTATATTGGTTGTCTCATGTATTGCGTACGTTGGATTTTTTGTAACCAATATTAGTGAAGTACAATTTGACAAAAACAAATCCATTTTATAAATTAGTAACTGGAAAAATGGAAAGCACGTAGAACATAAAACATTGTTATTATGGTAGCAAGGTAAAATCTCACCAATTTTACATCTCCTACAACAAAGCACCAACTTTTTGTCGGTATAATTTTTTATGACTCTTTTACGACTTTCTTTATTTTGTGCAATACTTTAAAGAACGCCGCAATGAATAGTACACAAGCGAGGAACAGTCATACGTGCTTTTATTACAACTCCAGGGCTTTAAAGCTACAAGACCGTTCTTTTCCAAAGCCGATTATACGTGTTGCCCCTTTTATATGTCTTGGAGATGGGACAGAGTGCTTAATACAGTATCTATCCATTTACTGAGAAAGCAGACGCGACCCCAAGGTTTAATTTTTTTTTCTCTTTCTCTCTTGCAACGAGGGGGAACGAGAGAAGAAAAATCTCTCCCTCCGTGAAGAAATATTGTTACCATCAATGCACCTGGGGTTCAATCTAAAGGGGACGGCTTGTTTTCCCACAAAATGGGGCGCGAGCAGAAGGGGCTAGGGGGGCTTTGTAAGAATAATAAACCAAATACGGTAGCGGGTGGAAACATTTGGATGCGCAAGGGGGGAGGGATGAGGAAGCGTAGAGAAGGGGATGTTCTGCACACGCCCCATGCACCCGCCCTTCTGCCATGGCACCTCCGGCTGCGACCCCTTGTTTCCGGCGTTGCGTGTCCGACCTTGAAGGATGGAAATTTATATCCCCTTATACATCCTGGCTTCACCATGAGCTCTCGCCTCGATACGAGGACACCCTTTCCCGGCCGACAGTAACTTCAGTTATATTTCTTTCTCTGTCACTCCCCACGCATCTTTCATTAAACCTTTAATGGGGGTGAATATACTTTATGGAGGTTCGCTGGATTGAAGCACACGCCTTTTGTAAATTACATTTTCTTGCTGAAGGACATCTTCTTGAATACAAAACACGTTCACTTCTGCTATTAATATATTTTTACTTATATTGCTCTGAGAATAATGTATTTTTGAAGAATTTTTTATGAACTTTCATTCTGTTATAATTAGTACAACAGTAAAGCTAAGTTGCCGCTGCAATCTGAATAGGTTGTTCCTTTTCCAGAACAATGAATTTTTTCTTTCTACTAAACAGTTATATTAATTTAAAATATATATATAACACTTAAAAACAAAGCTATCGGTATCTCTACTTTTACAGAATGTTGGCTACTACAAAAGTACATTTTCTTCTAAATAGAAAAAACATTAACACAGTTGCCTTGCCGTCTCATAAGTTCATGTAATATTTTCTAAATGCCACTCTCACATTCTGGTTTAAACCAGCGAACTATTTTATCCACTTGACAGTGATTTAAAACTGTCAAATTAACCTTGCAATAATGTAAATTTCATAAAAATGGAAGCAGAGTGACCGATGTATTTAACTGTGTGCTTGTGTTGCCACTGTTTAATTATTTTCTTAACGGCTTCACCACTCACAGTTATATTGCAACTTACAGCAACGTGGAAGCTTACTCTAAAGGTAAATTTTCGTTTTACTACTATAAGTTTTCTGGATCAAGTTAATTTCAGCCTTTGACCAACCACCAGGTGACACTATAGAATACATTAAGAATGTTCATATGTGAAATGTATAACTTTATAATTGTACGATTTATTGTTTGTTTTGCAGACGTTATCAGTGACTGCATTTTTAATTTTTAAACATTTTAGCAGGAATAAAATTTCCATAACTGCATATCAAAAGCAAAATTTGCATTGTTGCGTGATAAACATACCCAAAGAAAACCAACAGACTTAATGGAGTTAAGCTATTTACACTGAAATTATATGTCATGTGCTGGATAATGAAAGATATGAAACAAAATAACTTATTATTGTATTTAAAAAAAACTGAAAATAAAGGCTTTAGTATTATGAATGAGTGGCATCTTTGTACACTAAAAAAACTGTCTCGATCGAATATATTGTTTTACGCGAACAGTGACATTCCTCCTGATTACAAGAATTTCGAATTTGTAGTTATGCGAACTATTAATTTGTTGTGTGTATGTTGGTGGTTACAAGTGCACATTCCCATCACCATGGCGATGTGTCAAGTTGCGCGATTTGAACTGGTAGTAGCATGGCCTCGTTCCTACACGGCCCGTGGGCAACTGATCAAAAAATCTGAGAGCGTCTCATCATATACCGATACGACGCGCCCTGCTGTGCTCCTGGAGTGTTAGTCAGATGTGTATTTGTCACATAAAACTATTAAAAACAACGTTGTTGTTATAACATTTTTAAATAGCACATGAACAGCCCTATAAAATTTGTACCTCTCAGTCAATGTTCAAATATTTTAGTTTACTTCATAAGCCATAATAATCACGGAGTTAATGAAACAAACTTTTATATGTCTTACAATACCAGAAATTGGATGCATATTGAGTAACTTGCAAAGATGAAACGCTGTTTTTCAAGTAGTAAACGCTTAACAGTTAGAGTTTCCTAAAACATTTGTACATGTATTCATATAAGAAGCGTGCGTACGAACAACGCTGTATAGCACATTTTGCATGTTTCGAGAAAAGAACAAAAACCTTACATTCCAGAGACAGAATTCAAAACTATGGATATAATGGCATGTATGTATACATTATGTACACAGGTTGTTGAAAATACTTACTTTTATACAATTAAATTGATCTTTGCATGGTTTCGTGAAGATACGTAATGCTTGCACTGGAATAATATTGTATAGTGTGTGACATACAGCAATATTCCAAAACATCCTATACCATGACGTAATAAAAACACTGTTAGGCTAACTGGATTGCCATATTATAAATTAAAATATTATAAACAAGTTACAAACGCATCATTTGCTTGGTTAAACTAAATGATAAAGAAAGAGTTTGCACGAAACCATATCAGGGGTATGACTTAACAAAGTCAGTTGTCACTTTGCAGTCTTTCGTAAAACAACCTATGCTTTGGCTCCATGCATTTGATCACGTCCAACAAGTATCTTTTCTTCTACTTAGTAATTTTCAGTGGCTTGTTGTACAGCAATTGAAAATCAGAAGGCTATGGGAGTTTTTCAGCCTCACATTTACTACCACGTTCGACAATACAGTGGCTTTCTCATGGACGAAGCACATTGTGACCGCGGCACACAGTTACACATCGAGGATCATCACTACACTGTTTTACCCCCAACACATCAGTGATTTTCAGATCATGTGACGTTTTGAGAACCAGCTCAATACAGCTAATGTCCTTGAAGTCTTCCATCATCATCTCCTGTATGGTCAATTTTGAGAGATCGACGAAAGCTTCTGCTGTGACACACTTCCACTTAGAGGGAACCATTACTTCGGACACCTTCCTTCGCTTATCAATCATGGCGAAGTCCCTGTCACAAAGTAGAAAACTGTGGCCCGAACATAAAAACTTCTAATGAATTTCTGTGAAGTACCTGCAGTTGAGCAGGTAAAAATAGAGTCATAAAACTCTCCAGTTGTTGTTCTGCCCGACACAGCGGTCAGACCACACAATCAGTTTTCGTTCCACACCTTCTTCAAGCACATTGTAATTGCTTGTCACAAACTTGAGCAAACACGAAGCAATTTCAACTGAGCCTCTCCGTGCGACAGACTCAGTCCACAAATTCACCGTGATGTTTCCTGTACCAACGTCATGAATCGTGAAATTATAGGACGACAGCTGTCTCTGATAGAACACTGTTGAAAGGGTCAGTGTAGGACAAAGTAAAACTTGTTGGAGGTCGACACATAACATGTTCCTTCTCGCTATTTCTGTATCATGTTTCAGCGCTTTGTAGGCTTGGTCAGTTATTGAATGATGCAGCTGACTTTCAAGTTCAATTTTATGCAGTTCTTGTTCATCAGAGGCTGTGGTCATCTGGGTAAATAACAAATCACACTGTCTGCAGGTATCCGACCTATGTACCCCGAAACGCCAATTAAAATCTCTACTGATATCTTAGGAAACGTTTCAGTAGACAGCCGATACATTTTACAGAGGTTGAGTTCGGGACTAAGACATTCTTTCGTCGATTTATTTTTCTGTAATGGCTCGTCTATTTTGGGAAACTTGAAATGTGTTCGCGAACACGAGCCCTATCGTCCTCTGAAATGGCATGCGGTCTACTGAAATGTTTGCCGCGACCATCTTTCGGGGAGGAAATTCCATTTTTTAGTTTATGTTGAAGAGCCTGTATTTGTTGCTGGGTGATGGAGAATATGTCAAGCAAAGTTTTCTGACACACTTCCTTTAACTGGACTCTGTATGCAAAAGTAACGTTATTCCGGGAAGTTGTTTCAGTCTTGCCTTTCTTTCGTCTGGTTGGCTCACTCATTTCCATGGATTTTGTTAGGTACAGGGATTGCTCATCGTACGTCAAGCTATGGTATTCTTGATACATCTTTAACATAATTTCCAGGTTGATATCTTTGCACCTTGCTTGAAACACACGTCAGCATTGCATACACGACTCTGAAACATATAGGCAGTGAAAGTTACTATCGTAACTTAAGCAATATTAGTAAATTTTATTTTTAATTTTAATATAATGTGGTACGGTTCACAGTCATGTAATCGTGTGTATATTTACCTAAGCACAGTAAACTCTCATTTAAACATTTTCATAGGTGACCAGAGAAAACAATAAAGAAGTAAATTATATACAAAAACTTGGATAAGATAATTATTTTATTGAAAATAGAGTAGTCTCTCTGACCAAAGAAACACACCTAAAACATAGATATATTTAAGAAAGCAAATATAAATATAAATTAACTGAAGATATGTGTAGTACACGATAGTATATTTGATGTTTATATTGCATCAGGTATAGTTTTACGGTACATTGAGTATAGACATCATCAACGTTGAGTTAAGCCTAGAGAAGGGAAGTGCATGTAGTGTGTTACGCTTCCTTTGCATTCGTGGCGATCTGTCTTTGAAAAGCAATGAAGTTTTTAGAAACGTTGACAGCAAAGGGTAACTATTGGGTTGGAGAAATGGCCTGGTCGCCCCGTACTAAGGTATGTGTCACAACTGTATCACTACAAAATAAAAGGAACAGAAAGACAGCCCCTACCTACAGGCCTACTTCTACGAGGGCAAAAACGCAACGCCCTCTGTATAAACCCTACAGCCGTAACGCCTAGTTGATGCAGCCCTGTGTACAAACCACACATCATTATTCCACTCACCTGTGATTAAGGCTGTTTTGCAGGAATTAGCTTGTCATTCCGTGATTTGTGTTGTAATCCAGCATCACGATGTTTTTTCCTCTTCACATCTTTCCAGTGTTCAATGTTTATATTCCGTTTACGCACATTATTGATACGTATTACACCACTTGCTGTAAGCGTGACTTTGTGACTTTACCACAATCCGCCATGCTTGTAACATACACCGTTGTTCCGCCAGAGTCGCATGAAATACGCTTGTTCCAACCTTGTTCAGTGCTGCCTTTGGGCGGGTATTAGGTGAACTACTACCGTAGGTTTTACAGACAGTTGCATACAGCGTTATTCCACGCATTTCTATACTACTGACAGAATGTGCCATAAAGCGTTATTCGTGCGCACGCTTCATATATTTACTTTTTTTTTTAACTATGTGAACTGTACTGTAAAATTCACTAAATTTAGAAGGGAGAATAAATTTCTTGGTTAAGTTTTCTAATGCAGAGTTGACATTCAATTATACTCGTCTATATTTGAAATTAAATATTAATGCACGACGTTAATAAATCTAGACAGTATTTGCTTGTCCGGCTGTGTCACACAATTGTGGCTTCTTAAAGCAGTAACATAGGGGAGATATTACAGCCTACCTATTATGCTCAATGGTCTGATAACTGGTTACCATAAACCTAAAGTTACAAAACACGACAACAGCAATAATACGAGCCATCATATTACTACTGTATAATCCGTGTTATAGTTGCTACTCCCAAGCTGTAAAACAATGAAAATAAATTACTGTTGCGCTCGAAGGAGCTGCGAACCTTTTTTTTTTTTTACCTCTGCGTAATGCTGAAGGATATAATGCTCAATAATTGGCTCATTTTTTTGTTAGTGATGTGGAGTCGGTTTTCCTTTCATTAAGCGAGAAACGGCCGATGGGGATTTACATTTTAAATTTAATGACTAGTGGTTTCTGTTGAGGGAGATTTTTAGGGTTGCTATTAATGAGGCAGGTAGGGAGCGTTTATTAAACAACACGACACACAAAATTAAATTAGGGTAGGGATGATGCTCGAACCATCTTCCGTAAGATGTGCGTGCAAAACCAATGCAAGCAAACAGTGTGAAGAAATTCGATACAGGTTGCATGGGGGAATTTTAATACGAGCAGCAGAGAAACAAATATATTTTACAATCATAACAAGATTACTTACTTAGGTTATTCATGTGCTTTGCAACCACATTAGATAATATATTAATTGTAAATGTGTAGAATTAAATAATCGTTGCATAAAATATCTTTAATTTCGCCTTATTATTGTTTTTCGAAATTTTTTAACAACCATATGAAAAGTAATCGCTAAAAAAGTAGAAATCGTGCATTGGTCTTAATTTTTTATACACAAGCGTGCGCGCGTACACACACAGACAAACACACACACACTCACACACACACATACACACACATATATATATATATATATATATATATATATATATATATATATATATATATATAGAGAGAGAGAGAGAGAGAGAGAGAGAGAGTTAAAAAATTAATTTGGAATTTGAATTTGGTTTTTTTTTCGTTGTATGAAATAAATGGTCATATTTTATATTGTACAAATAATTATCTTACATCTTCTAATAGTATAGCTTATCGCCGTGCAAATGAATTTCCTTTTATATTATGTATTTCAAACGTTTGGAATTGTTCACTCGCCTAAATAAAGCTGAAATGTTAACACAAAATTAATAAAACTACCTGTACATTTTATAAAGACACAGTAAGAATTTAATAACTATTTACAATAAAAGAGGGCAAAAATAGCTCAGACATTGTAAAGCTGCAATTTTTTGTTTTACTGGTTGAAATTAATTTTTCAACATCCATGTCAGTTACCTTAAAATAATTAAGATCGTACTGAAAACAGACACATTAACGTTTTCATTCGTCACACGAGAATCGAAACGTCGAAATGATACGTATATATCGTCAAAATACAGAAGTGTGCTCCCAGGTTAATATACACGTTTTTTTTTCTCAATTTGAAACAGATAGTTTTAACTACATTACCTGGCATGTAAAATAATTTATTGTATTTCCTCCGTATATTTGGTAATATTAGAAGTCCATGCTTCGAAAATTTGCTTAATTTTATCTGTAACATATTCTTGCCTTTTATATTTTAACTTATCATTAAATATGAATCGTTGAATTTAAAAAAAAATCACTGCGTTTACGCATAATACTAATAACCGGTTTCTTTAGAAACTCCTTCTACAACTATGTGTGTGTATGTATGTATATATATATATATATATATATATATATATATATATATATATGTGTGTGTGTGTGTGTGTGTGTGTGTTTGTGTGAGTAAAAATACTATTATATGCGCAAAATTGCAATCTATAACCTCGTGCATATGGACCAATAATTAAAAGTAAAATTTAAAATATAATTATTTTCTTCAGAACATTTAAATAAACAATTTGTAAGGAATTATTCTCTAAATAATGAAATTAAAAATAATTTTGAGAAAAATTTGTGAAGGAAGAACCAGAATTCAAACCAGCGTCCGTGGGCGTGGTGAACGCCAACATACTCTACACGTTTTACAAGAATGTACGTATTACATTTCGTACCACGTAATTAATATAAATATTCACTTTATTCAAACAAAGGGCGTACCAGAAGATGTAATTTGTGCGCGACTGTGTAATTTATGACAAACCTGTGATTTTTGTTCGCTACAATGTTTTCCTAAATTTTTTTACAAAGAAAATTTTTGTAACTCTACAAAGAAATTATTTTACAAATTAACTATTTGTACTTTTACAAAGGTTTCACAAAGTATAAAAAAGTTTCTTTAAAAAATGTTGGTAGAATGCATATGCTACGAATATACAGAATGTCCACATGAAACCTCCCTGATTTCAAAATGCTGTTAAAAATAAACTATTAGACATAGCGACTTGCGGTTTGCGGCATCATGTGCAGAAACTCATAAAGTTTTGTACAAAAATTCAGTACACTTCTACGTGGGCTCTTTCGTAACCCTCAAAATGTCTAAACGATTCTCTATCTCAGCCCATGTGCGCACAAGCATATCTGGGGTGATGGTGCCTATTGCGTCCACAATTCGCCAGCGGAGATCGCCTAGGTCGCGTACAGGAGAGGCATACACAATGTCTTTCACATAACCCGACAGAAAGAAGTCCAGAGGGGTAATGTCCGGGGATCGTGGTGGCCACTTGGTTGGTCCATCACGTCCTATCCATCGCTGTGGAAATGTTCTGTTCAGGAAGTCACGAACATGCAAACTCCAGTGCGGTGGTGCACCATCCTGCTGGAAGAAGACACGTGGTTGAAAGGAAAGGAGTTGAGGGATAGCAAATTGCTCAAGCATGTCCAGATAAATGATTCCTGTTACTGTTGGCTCGATGAAGAAAAATGTTCCGATAATCCGGTTTTTCACTAGCGCACACCACACATTCACCTTTTCGCTTTCTCTGACATGTTCCCGAAAACTGTGGGGGTTTCCGGTACCCCAGATGCGAATGTTATGCCGATTGACCTTTGCACATGTGTGGAAAGTTGCTTCATCAGAGAAAACAACATTTCCTAGATAGTTGGGATCTTGCTCGATCCTCTCCAACATCTCAATAGCAAATTCGTAACGAAGTTGCGAGTCGTTCGGCTTCAATGCTTGCACAATTTGCACTTTATAAGCATACAGACGAAGACGTTGATGCAGCACATTGAACTGTTGAGCGAGGAATGTTTAGCTCTCGTGATGCTCGGCGAACTGATTTTGATGGGCTTCTTTGGAAGGCCTGTCGGATCTTCTCTACCCTTTCATCGGATGTGCTTTGTCTGCTAGAACCTGACCGTCGGTTTACAATCCCAGTGGCCAGGAACTTGTCATACCAAGCCTTAACCGTCTTAACATCTGGTGGCTCCTTGTGAAATTCACGTCGGTAATTCCGTTGGACGGCAATGGGTGACTTTGTTTCCACATACCACACAACGCAATGGGCTCTCTCTTGAGTTTCCACCTGAAGCAAAAGAAAAGGTACCAGTTAGCAAATATTCACCACAAAACTTTATGAGTTTCTGCACATGATGCTGCAAACCGCTAGTCGCTATGTCTAATAGTTTATTTTTAACAGCATTTTGAAATCATTTTCATGTGGACAGCCTGTATATTTGCATAAAATCTCTTACCCCCACTGTCATGAATATTGTCTTCATTTCATATTAGTGCCATAATTCCACAGTTAAAGTAATTTGTGGTATTTTGTAATACAAGCTACGTATATGATGCCGTACGTTTGTTAAGTAATTTATCCAGTACTTCAACAGCATACGCCAATTTACATAAAACTTAATCCTGTGCGTTTTGGAAAATTAAACATGTACTCTGTAAATTTATTTTATTCCTTATAACTTTACAAAAAAAAATCGATTCTTTAGTATCAAACAGATTGTTGCAAATCATAAAGCATTGCTAGCGAAATATAACTATTTACTAATTAATATTAGTGAATTTTCACACACGAACTTTTATTCAGTTTGGTTTAAATACAATTATAATTATAAGAAATACCGACGGCTCTGATTGAAGAACGATGTTAAAAAAGTCGTAAAACCTGGAAGGATGTCATGCTCCTCGGAACTTATTAGTGAAAGGAAAATTTGGCCTTGAAACCCAAATATGGATGTTCAATTAGTAAAAGATGGAGACAGTTTTTTACAGGTGCAAAAATTTGAGGGATGTTATCACAAACATAGAAAAAAAAATATTATTTAAGTTTCATAATTTATTTGTGGGCACAAGATATTTGCATCTTGGAAATTTTTTTTTAAAAAGACCCATATAAAACAATTAAATTCAGGTACAAAGTTATTACACAATTCCTTCAAACTCCAAACTCATATGAAAATATCCAAAGTTACTCCAAACAAAAAAAAATATACATTAGTTATAATAATCACGCCCCTTGATATACAAAGACATAAATCATACCACAAATACAATCAATGATAACAAACTCGCCCCTTTGG
>PNEQ01127055.1:22951-40179 GCA_003012365.1 Medauroidea extradentata | reverse complement strand
TAGTATTGGCACTTTTTCTCCAAATTGTTATGTAACTGTAAATTTTTTTTTCCACAATTCTTTAATTTTATTACTAATTCTTTTTTAAATTAACTTCTTGTTGTATTAATGTGTATTTATGTATAAGGTTAAACACTTCAAGTTGTAAACCGGCCTAGAGCTGAATCTTGTAGTGTATAAATAAATAAATAAATAAAAATAAATAAATAAAAAAATATGGAAATATCTGAGCTGTATATTGCCTGCAAATGCAAAGAAAAATAAATTTTAAAAAATATCATTAAAAAAATATGTAATTAAAATGTGCTTCTCAATACGTTTTGCCTTAAATTGACTTTCAAATATTCGCTCCGCATTGTAAGTAGTCCCTAAATTAACATTTCAGATGTATACGAAGATATGTAGGTATATGTACACACGTTGTTCTATACTTAGCTAAAAAAAATTTTTAATTTTAAATTCCATACGACTTAATAAGTGCATGCCATGTACAGCATTGAAGAAGAAAACCAATTAATCAGAAGTCACATAACTGTAATGAGATGTGATCTATGTTTAAAAATTAGCATTATTTCAACAAGTTTTGATGCTAAGGAAGGGGTAATGCGTATATGTGCCCTTCAAACTGGTCTATGGATTCCCAGCAGCGAAAATTCCACGCAATCCCACCGGGACTGAACCCAGTTTATATAAGGCTTAACGTCTCGTCGACATCGAGGTCATTAGAGATGGCATCACACAACTTTGACACAATGACAGAAACTGGCAGAATGAACCATTCCAGGCCAGCATCCCAGTTTACATAAGTTTCCCACTCGTATGACAAAAACTCCTGTAACCACTGAGTTTAATCCTATAGTAACAAACAATTGGAACGTTAAGTTAATTTGAAATACCATCTCTAAAAAATTATTTAACAAAATATTTTAACTATTTTTATAGCTTCCATTACTGATGTACTATTGTCATCCACTTAATGGAAGTTGTAATGTTTGCTTACTTCTGTTTACATGCTTAAGTAGTTTAATAATTTTGGATAGTTTGGTACGTTTTCGTCCCTTCGTAACACCTTGGCGCCACTTTGACATTTTTGCTGAACACTTACACGATCTAGAAACGGCATATAATACACCAAATTCTGGAACACTGAATGTTACTTGGTTACTGTCCGCTCGCCAGCTCTGAGTCCCTGGCGGGTATGCGTTTTTCGTCCGTAAACATGTAAATACCTAATACGAGGCAGATATGTCGACGCACGTACTAACCGCAGTAACATCGTAAGTTAGGACGTGTTTGCCACTGTGTTTCAGTAGCGAATGTGACGTTTAGGAGGGACAATGCATACACGCCAGGGACAGAGCTGGCGCGTGCACAGTTTGGCAACAATGCTACAGCCTAGGAAGTGAATGGTGTGATGGAAAGAGACCGATAACTGTCCAGGGGGAGGGATGGGAGTCGGGAAAGAGCATGGAGGGAGATGTGGGGAGGGATGTGAGGAGTTGACTAACACCACGTGATCAAGTATGCGAGTGTGCTGCTCTCCTTTGTGGATCTGCGGAACTATTTCAACTACGAAGAGAAATGATTCTCTAAACACACAACAGATGTGTTAGTATCGGAAACCTGAAACAAGATGGCGGGGACTAATTTCCCTTAACCACCATGTACAACCTAACCAGCCTTTCCACTCTTTACCTTTCCTTCAACGAGCTCCACCCCGGTTCCTTTAGCATCACAAATGGCTGAAAGTTTACTTCCTCCTCACCAGCCTGCCCTTGCCGTCTCCATTTAACCTTCACCCACCTTGCACCTGTTGTCTGTCTTTGCACATTCTCGAGCTCCTTCACCTCCAGTTCCACATAAGTATGGGTACCACTCTGCTGTAGCATACTCTAACTTTGGTTATACCATTTTAATATACATCTTTTCTTTCACTGCATAACTAACACTCTTTAACACCCATCCCAGTGTACCTAGAGCCCTTCTCTTTATAGACACCACTCTCTAGACCTACCTTCTCCACCCTGTCACTCTGTATCATTACACCTAGGTACTTGTACTCTGAAGCTTCTGTTATCTCCTGTCCTACACCCATGTCATTCACCTTTATCAAAAAACAACAAGGGCCCCAGCATGCTTCCCTGTGGCACACCAGATGTAACCTCTCTATCTTGCGATAAGGAATCTCCCACTTTTACCCTCTGTCACCGGTCTTTACAAAGAGATGGCACAGTGGAAACTAATTGAACTCACAGTTAGGTGGAGTTGGGTTTGAATTCCGGTGTAACTAGCCTATATTACTAATTTTGGTTTACCAAAATGGCTCCAAGCAAATACCGAGATGGTTCCTTAATACAGGTGTTAAGAGACAACGGTAGGTCAATCAAATAGAAAACAGATATAAAGTAACAAAATAGGCATTCTAAAGAAAACAGTGTCATGTTGTGTACTACTTAAATATGTACTCTTTAAAAGATAAATTTATATACATATATATTAGCCTGATGGTATACAAATTTTAAAAACTCTGCAATTTTCAGGGAAGTTTCCTTACCAAAAAAAGCCTTTAAATACATTGAGCAAAATTGATAATCACCTACCGGCCTAGTTACTGTTATTAAAATTAAAAATACATTTTAAAATTAATTTTTATTGTAAGCTTAGTTGAAAAATGTTTAATTAAGCTTGTGCCTTAAGAGATGATGCACTTAGTTGCAATACAACTAGCAGTCCATGCTTGTTTACCTCGTAAATGCTAATATTTACGTTTATTGAAAGAGCTCATTAAATAACAGAAAATAGTTTGGGTATCAAGGTCAAGATAACCAATCTGCAGTATGAGCTTACTTTGCTGCAGACTAAGTAGCTATAGCTGCCCATCTGAAAAACTGTTGTTAAGTCTATCCGTACCACTCCTAACGACTGCCCAGCCCCTAACTTATTAATAGTCAGAGCAAAACAAACCTTGAATATGAGAAGCAATTCAGAAGGTATAAGTAGTATGCGTGGTATCAATACTCATTTACCTTGAGCATAACCACTTATGACAGTGCCATCAATACATAACATTGAAAGTTTATTAAAAATAAATTAAATATTAATTCACCGGGCTTGCAGAGGTTGTACAACAGTATGTACAAACAGTGTAACTGCAAAATGTTAATTGACATATATAAATTATTTCTCTGTGGCGGTACTTGCTTTATCAGATTGTCTGTTTTGAAAGGTTTACAAAGAGTCGGCTTTTTCCTTGGTGAGCAAGTGAGATATTTTTGTCTGCACTCAGCATCGAGGTCTTTAGCGCTGTTGAGGGGTGACACGAGGTGAGTTTGCAGCAATGCCGGAATGAAAGGGCGGGGGAAACGGGATATCCCCAAGGAAACCAGTCGACCAGCGGCATCATCTGGCACGATTCCCACATGCGAACATATACAAGGAACTAAACAAATAGAAGTTCGGTAAGAAAAAATAATTTCAAAATAAATCTTTGTGTCTCAGCACCTAAATATAAAATTTCAACTATCACATTATGTGTCTTCAATCAAATAATGTCACAATTTACTTTTCTAGTTGTAATTTTAATAATAGAGATTGCAATGTTAAACTATGTTAAGTGAGCCATGCGTACCTATACAAGTATATATTACCAGACATCTTTGTTCAACTCAGTTTTTAAATATCACAAGAACAATGAAAAATTAATTTTCTAATTCTCAAAAACTCTCCAAGCTACAATACATACATATAAGTATATTATGACATATGTGTATTTATACCTGAATAAATATTCTCCTCATTATAATGTATAAACCAAGCAATGTGGCCCAACTGTAACATTAGACTCAAATTCGAGAAGACCCAGGTTTGTTCCCCGGCTCTGGCCATCTTCATTTTGGTTTTCATTAGTATCTCGAAATCGTTCTAGGCAATGCAAAGCCACACCTGACTCCTATAATGACCTCACTGTCAACAAGACGTAAAGCCCACTTACCGTAACCTTCAATGCAGAAAATTGTACGAAAGTGTAATCTGTCACACAAAATATTATTTAGCCTGTAAATCACCAACTCTTCACTTTCAATGGAACATTGGGTGTAATTGTAGTTAACACAGCGCGGGATAGGCCAGGATCGCTCCAGGGGAACCAAAGGATGTGCCCGACGTGAGATTACCTGGAATTGACGTCTGGTGTGGGTCGACGGCCTGTTGGCCATGTAAACTGGCCCTGCTGCCGCTTGTTGGTGTTGGAAGTCCTCGTGGTGGTTTGCGTGCTAGCCTACCTGGCACACGCTGCTCCCGACGACTGTCGTTGCTGTGGCTCCTTAGGGTGCGGAGGGGAAGAAAGTCATTGTTGCCTTTGAAGAAAACACTGACGTGAATTGAAACCAGCGCGGTGGTTAAGCTTGAAACACCCTCGAGCAGTGCCACCATTGACCATACGTAAATATTCGCTCGGAGCGAACAAGTGAAGCTGTGAAATGTGGCGTCGGCCAACAATGGAATTGGGTGAAAAGTTATGAGGGAGGCTCAAATAGCACTGCCCTGACGCGCGTTGATCCATGAGGCCATTAAGACACACAAAAAGGTTCCGGTAGACTAAATTAACTATTGAAAACTAAAAGATTACGTCACTAAAGATGAGGGACCTCAGGGAGATGTGACCGCACTCCGTGCGCACAGCCTACTTCCAAGCTGACGGAACGAAGACTAACTCAATATGGCGTCGGGTGGGGACCCAGAAGCCCGTGTTCCCGACAGACGTGGTGGATTTGCTCTTACATTCTAATTTAAACATAAGTGCAAAATCAAAAGTTATGAAAAAGTAAAGAAATAATTTTAAGAACGTTTCTGCCTATTATGTATCTGAATATCACTGCCAGTCTTTGTAGGGTAATCTCTGAAAGCATTGTTAGAATAAATATGTATTAAATTCAAAAATAAAATACATGAGATTCTACTTGTATTAAGAGAAAACATATATCAAAATTGCTCTTAAGAGCATGTAGGTGTTAAGAACACAAAAAGTAAATTAAAAACACTCTTGGCAGGCTTTCATAAGCATCCTTGCCTCAGTAATGAATTTAGCAACTGAAATAAAATGCAAAATGTTCAAAGCGTTTTTTCAAAAAGAAAGCACGCAAATTCTGCAGTGTCTTCTGGTATGCTTTCTGATTAACTAACGTCACTATTTACACAAAGCCTGTTGCAGCTTGGCACTTGACGTGAGTCATGGCGCACGGCGCCCAGATGCCACAAACATTTTCACATGGTCTGGGACAGTTTTAGATTGTGTTGAAAATACTAGCAAATATGCTGCGGGCCCTGCAAACAAATTTGGGTAGCCCAAAATTGCTAGTTGTAGACCGTAATGTACCTTCAAAAGGGGGGGGGGGAATGTTGGTGTTGATGTCTCCACTGATGAAGCACAGTGCCTTATGTCCTGCTGTAGCGTGGGGAGGGGGGAGAGAGCACGTGGCCGGGACACGGCCGCGGCAGTCCAAAAGGGATGGCGGCAGAATGGGCGTCCACGGCACACATCATAGTCGTAATCAAATCCCTAATGTGTGTATGATAAATTAAAAATATGAATGTTCATATATGCTATACATCATACAGTGAAGACTGCGAAATTAAAACGTCAAAAATCAGAAATACATTCTTAAAATGTTTTGTTAAATATTTTCATACAACTGCAAATTCTATTTACTGACCACACCATATCAGGTCAATGTTCGCAATGAAATAACTTACTAGCAAAACTCGGGACCAGGCGAACAAATTTGCCCAAACCATTAGATTACGTGTGCAAATTTCTGTTTAGATTGCGTTATGCGAGGAGAGGTGCTGCATTGACGATATATTTGAAGAGTACTGTACCGTAAAATAATGATGCCAAAACTCTGCACTAGGCACACAAATCAGCACAAAACTAGTTGATCACGTGTACAAATTTCGGTTTAGATCGGCTGTATGCGAAGAGAGGTGCTGATTGATGGTAGCCTATGTTTGTAGTTTGCTGTACCGGATAATAATGACGCACAAAACTCGAGACTGGGCACACAAATCAGCACAAAACTTGTACTATTGTCTGTATATTTTTCTGTGAATTTTTTTGTCAGGGCAGAGCCATCAACTTGTTCCCCCCGATTTGAAAGGTCTGTAAGGTTAGACCACCTCCAATGCATACTTTAGAAACTTTGTTTCCATGCCTGCCACAAACATCCTTTTCTTACAAAAATTATTTTCAACTGAAATTTAAAGATCTAATAAAACTGATAAAATTTAGCAAACCCAATTAATTAAAAAGCTTAGGAAATTCGCCCGTTATTAAGGGATGCGTGATTGTAGATTTGATAGTCAACAACGATGATTTCACTTGTGTTAATTTTAAAGGAGTGAAGACAACAAGCCAGCAAGGTCTCCATAGCGCTCACACATTGCGACCGTTTAATCATAGGTCTGAATTTGTCAGTTTACTTTAAATTCCAGAGTAATAACTTACTACGAATTCATTTTAATGTTTCAGATCTGGTATGGAATCATAAATTTAGGTTAAAAAGTCAGCAGAATGAAGTTCAGAAGTGTACAAACAGTGAACCTATCGAGCTAATAGCTCTGAAATGCGAGTAGCCAAACTTGGCATGGACTGGTTATCAAACAACCTAATTGTGCGAGTCAGGAAAATGATATAACAGATCCAATATTTTATTACAAGTAAATTTTTCTCTCAATAATTTTTAGGTATCTTGTGAACGACATTGATTGCTGTCTCGGGGATAGTTTTGCAAGACCCTACTCACCCCTTGAATTATCGACCAATCACGGGTGCCTTGAACTCGCCTATTGGCTAATGATGTTGCCACAGCCAGTGGAACAGCCAAAAATACTACAACTGCAGAGATTCCGTCGCAGACTGCAAGCAGTTGACTGCAACTTTTAACTTAAAAGAACGTATTTATTTTATGCTTATCATGTCACATTGTACACAATACATAAAGATAATTATTACATACATAAACTACTGTATATTTTTGTTGGTAATAGCGGACTATTAGGTCTCTTGAAGCTTAAACAATGCAGTCCAATGTGATTAATCAGACTACGCTATAGTTAACATTTTATTCGGAATAAATTCAATTTTATTGCCGCTCAAACCAACTACTATAAAAATTGATGCTCTTCGGAGTTCAAGCCATAATCAATTTTGCCGCTTAAACTACTTTATTTAAAATAATTCCATGATTTGACTGTATGTTGCTGTAGTTTGTGTGTTGCGTACATTTTAAAATGTACAGTATCATGACGTCACAGACATATCAACATGGTGGTTCGTGCAAAACATCTACTGCTCTTTCTATTTAAGTTTACCTCAAGTTATACAGACGCAAGGAAAGAAAGTGTGGTACCGTTGTTCGTAAAATTAAACGTACTTATAAATAAAAATATAATTAAAAACAGGAATTTTTCCAATTAAATTTTTTACGTAAGGAAAATAAACGGGGTACTGCCATTGGCAAGATAATCTATAATTCACTGTAAAAGTTTTTGACGTCATTTAACTCAGTGGTGTTAAGTTAATACATTATTTTGAACGATGTATTCTTTGGCTAGCTGTGCGGACCAACAAACGAGTATACCCAGTCTTTATCAGTGCCTTGGCTCCAACACGTGTGACACCGGCTATGTGATACTGCTTTGAATACCTGCGCATGGAGAGTGCGCTGTTTGTGAGCAGAAGCCTGAACTACGTTGTCTCTAACCAGCGCGAAATTCTTCTTGAAAGGCCTGTTACGAGACTTGCGGCGGAAGATATTTTGCATCTGTGGTTGCCTCTGCATGCATCCCGCAGTTTTCAAACTCATCTACACAAATGTGTTGTAGATTGACTCTTTTGGTTTTTCGTTTCCGGTGAAAATTTGTTAGTATTCGTTTACTAAACTTCTTCATTTTCAAGGTTACATAATTAAAATAATATAACACACATCGAAATTTCGAACAATGGCAATCTAAGATCCAACCTTACCCAATAGATTAATTACACTCCGATTTCAATATGCGTAATGGTTTACACAGAATATCCTGGGGCTCGGAACCACATGTCACATGCCCTCTTAATGTACTATAAAGTGTTTTTGTAATCTGTAATTTTCTTACGGTTCGTTTGATGACTATATTTGTGTGCTATAAAAATATGCAGACTAGTTAAAGATCAGGATTTAAATTTTATGTGAATAAACATTAGCTTTTCATCTACATATTGACCTATTCTATTTTTATGAAAATTTTTATCATACAGCAGATAAATCACTTAGCCTCTATAGTTATTAGTTCTGTGTACTACACAAACATTTTTTGTGTACTATGCTCTGTCTTGTGATTGTACTTTATTACAGTTTAAGTTCTGAGTGCTTGTAAAAAGAAAGAAGGTAATGGTAATGCTGGAATCAAAATGGTGCAATAGACGTGACATGAAGGATGCGTTGCAAATTACAAGAGATGTCGGTAAGTCAGCATTGAGGTGTTGGAGGTGTAAGCATGATATAAACGGTGGATGTTGCCCAAATTCCAATAGAAAGTAAATATATCAATATTATTTGCATCTGAATTAAATTTTGTGCTCAAATCTTGGTGAAAATGGTGAGTTGGTATTGGTAGTAAATTGCATTTATTTATTTTTGTTTTTATAAGCAAAGGCCTTTCTAAACATATGCGAAATTGTGACTTTATTTCCATGCTTGGGACTGCTAAAAATATTTTAAAATTTTACTTAAAATAATAACAGATTGCTAACTTTAGGGGCTGTCGTACAAGACTTTAGTATGTAGGGGCAAGGAACTATTTACATGTACGTAACATTTTTTTTTCTATTTGCAGCATGGTAGCCAAACTAGTGTTTGCAATAACAAGGATTTTTAGTGTCATGTCCGTTGCGCCATTGTGAGTCCAGCATCACTCTGAACCACTGCCATAGAAGAACCAGTCTGAACATTGAAATTGATCTAACTGCCTTGTATATGACAGACCTAGTTCCTCAAATAGTCATTGGTGCCACTAATATAGTGTTGTGGTTTTGACATTGTGGTAATTGAAATGAGAAGCAAGTTTGTATCCTAGTCTCTAGGGTTACTGGTAGTACGATATAAATAGCAATATTTTAACAGCACCACTAAACTAGTGGTACCTTCAGTCATAAGTGCATCAAGCCATTAGCATTAGCGAAGGTTGATAAGCTAGTGTCCAGACCTGTTCTTCTATGGGCGTGCTCTGAGCTGTAATAGATTAAGTAGCACATGTTACACACCACATCTACTAAGCCAGGAAGCTAACTCCTTTTGTTTACACACATACTCTGCTGGAATTTTTTTTTTCTGATTTGTGTATTGCATAATATTAAGCATCCTTGTCACATTTTTTATTATTGTTAAGTATGTGACCTAGGTTTAACTTAACAAACTTGCATACAAAATTAAATTAATCCATTTTTGTAATTTTTTTGTAGAAATTCTCAGAACTAAACATATTTCTGCCATTTGAAGTTCCATTGTCTCATACTGTTGAAAAGAAAATAACTCATGGCATCTCTGCAGCAGAGCATGAGAGATTAAAAGAATTGAAAGTTAAGTTTAAAAAAGGACGTTTCAATCCAGAAGAGGATCAGATACTGAAAAGAAACTGGGAGTCTTTCAGTGCAAAGTATGGCTTTAGTGACCCAGAGCCATTTCTGCCAGGTGTTACAAATTGCTTGACAGCTATCCAGAGGAAGAAGTTTGTCCAGTGGCTTGGTCAAGGTTTGGAAACACGATCACTGAACAGTATTTACAGCAGATTCAAAATGCTGTACTCTGATACCTCAAAAACAAATAGGTAAAGTAAAATGTGATCTACAGCATCATGTAATTGTATATAAATGTTAAAAATAGTTTTCAAGCATACAAATTGGGTAAGATGGTTTTCTTGAACTTAACTTAAATTTTTTACTTTATTATACACACTTCTTGCACTTTTTTTTTTAGGAATGTTTTTATATTCCTGTATGCTGTTTTAGAATGTATTAAAATTTTTAATGAACATACAGTAGTTACATTCACAGAAATGTTATAGTACTAATTGATTTTTGGAGTAACACATATTGTTACGTTTGATTTTTATGAGGCCCTAATTTTTCTTCCAAATTTCCGGTCAATTCGAAATTTCATATTTTTATTTGACTAATATTTCGTGTTGTGGCATAGTTCTTGTGGATTGCTACTGGCCGTGGAGATTTAACCGAAAACCCGGGCGGTTATGTTTCCACATGCCGGGGGCACTGCACTGGGGTCATCGCCTCACGCGAAATGCTGTCCAAGCGGGGCATGAGCATTCAAAGCTTTATAAGGGGGGGTCTGCCCTCCCCCTGGGGTCGTTGTCATCTGTCAGAGGCAGTGGGAAGGTGTCCGAGCGGAATAGAGTGTGAAGACAGGCTATCAGAAAATGTAAGTTAACTTTATTTATTTTTAATTTGGAAATACCCCCTACCTTGAGGTCGTTATAAGTGACAATAAGAGATGTAAGTAAACTAAATAAATGCACTGTAGTTGTGAACAGTTCAGACGTCTGGAGAGCAAATCAAGAGATTTGGTAGATTTTAAACTTTGTTGGGTCAGTAAGTTTAACAACTGTAACTGTATATGTGTCGCAGAAATGGAAATGTAGCAATAATGATAATTCATATTTAGTTTTTTTTTATCTTGTCAATTCTAGTAAAAATTTTGTAAACGTTACATTTATTTTTGTTTTTGTCTTAAACTTTTATTTTTATTTTTGATAGCTAACCTATTTTAAGGTTGTGTACCTCTCGTGAGTTCTCTACATCTGGAAGTTAAGCACGCCCCTAGTTACCCCCGTAACAATATTAACCTATAAATAATGATCCTACTTTCCTATACATAGATGCAAATAATTTTGACTAAGTTTTCTTGTGCTTATGTGGATATGATTCAGAGCTAACAATTTGTTGAAAGTAAATGTACGTAAAGCCAAACAAAACCATTTTACGCACATGAACACACACATATACACAAACAAAATATGCATGCTCACACACGCAGACACACATATACAAACCCCCCCTCCTCTCTTACACACACAGTCCAACCCCATCAAATTCCCCCACAAACCTACCCCTCCGTTTCCTGCGCCCAACGTGGGGCCGTCTGACGTAGGAGGGTGCTGGTGAATAGAAAAAATAGACTGTGATTATAATAACTCATTAGATGAGTCACAGGATATGGGTGGCAAGGTTATGGGAATAGGCCAGCTAGCAGAGAGAGCTAGGACGAATGGATGATTGGGAAGAGTACGTGGTGGAAGCCGTGTGGAAAACCCTGTAATGATGACGGTGATGATCCCAGAGTGAACGGGCCGATGACCATGGGGCAGACTACATTACCAAGTGGTTCTTGCACCTTCCAGTAGCATTTCTTCATAGAAGGGCCAGTCTCCATGCCACAATACACTTGTACTGAATATGTAATTAAATTTTCATGGGGACGGGGTAACAACATCTGAGTCAATAAAAAACGGGGGAGTTATTTATGCAAAATTCTCACCATGAAGACGTAACAATTTAACTGGACTGTTCAGAAGGCAAGCCAGTGGAGCGGACTTGGAGCCAAACCCCTCCAGTGTGTAATGCGGTAAAAGTAGCATAGGCTGACTGTGGAAAATTTATATGTAAATAGTTAAGCCCCTGGAGGCGGCAGCCGGCAGGGGTTGAAGAGCTCCATGTCAAGCAAACAACGAAAAAAATTCTGGTAAAATTACGTTAACAATGGAAAACTAACCTGTTCATAATAGACTGATGAAAGACCCATACATAACATAGTTGATGAAACATGGGAGTAATTAAAAATGGTGATTGAAAATAAAAATATTAAAAGACATTTTAAACATGAAAACAATAAGACACGTGAAAAATGTTGGAATTTATATGTATTTTCCGTCTGTCCAAGGCACCGCTGTATTAGTTTTACTTATATAGTGGCACTATTGGTAAGACATACATATACAGGATATCCAAAAAGTCTTTCCAAGATTACAAAAATTTGTAGCTTAGGCTAGAAGTAAGATAAAAATATGAAACTGGTGTCAAAATGTTTAGAAACCATCCAAGTTTTTTTCACACATCAGTAAACTTCCACATGAGCACCTTTGGTAGCACGTAGCACATCTAGTCGATATTCAATTTCCGTCCACACATTCGCCAACATCACTGGGGAATCAATTCAATTGCTGTGGTTATCCGTTGTTGCAGGGTTGCAAGATCTGGTACATGTGTTCGGTAGACCCCGTCCTTGACGAAAGCCCATAAAAAGAAGTCTAATGGGGTTATGTCAGGAGAGCGTGGAGGCCAAACCATCAGGCCATCACGACCAATCCATCGTCCAGGAGAGGTCATATCAAGATAGGCACGGACTTCCAAACCCCAATGAGGTGGTGCACCGTTTTGTTGGAACATGACATCGGGGTGATACTCAAGCAGCTGAGGAACAGCATGAAGTTGTATCGTGTCCAGATACACTGGACATGTGATGGTTGCCTCAGTAAAGAAGAATGGCCCGATAATTCTGTCACGCAACAGCGCGCACCAAACATTCACCTTTGGACTGCCTCTGGTACGCTCCATCGCCTCGCTAGGGGGTTGTGAACCCCAAATGTGTACATTATGGTGATTCACTACTCCGCTGACAAAAAAGGTCACTTCGTCGGAAAAGGCAATTCGTATGAGATAACCATCATCGTCCTCAATACGTGATAGCGTTTTTTGACCGCAAAGTCGTAGCAGCGTGTACTGTCATTGGGTACGAAACAATAAACGTTTCTGTAAGATATCGTGGAGAGAGCTTTTTGGCATATGTAATTCATGTGAGGCCCTGAGCACCAATTTCTTCGGACTTCGCAGAAAAGACTGTCTCACAGCTTCCGCTCTATCAGTTGAGGTTGATGGTCAACCAGACTTCGGAAGGTCAGGGACCAATCCTGTGTTCTTGAACTTCTCATACCATATCCTAGTGCTCTTGACATCAGGTGGACTCTTTTCCATGTGTTGTCTAGAAGTTTCTCTGCTCTGTTATCGGTGATCGTGTCTTGTGGTACCACAGGACACACTGCACCTTCTCCTGATTGGTTAACATGTATGACTTCCTGGGCACCACACCTCATCCACTACTTACGTACTGCGAACCTACAACAAAAATAACTTTAGTTATAGCATAACATTTTGACATCAGTTTCGTATTTTTATCTTACTTCTAGCCTAAGCCATGAATTTTTATTATCAGAGAAAGACTTTTCAGATGCCTTGTGCATTTAATACATGCTACAAAGCACTGAATTTAATAAAATAATAATAATAATATTAATAATAAGTATATCACTAAATAAAAACACAACACAATCTATTATTTACGCAAGCAAAACTCTGGCATACATTCCACCCCCCTCCCCCTTGCACGGCACTGGGCGGTGAGAGGGGGTTTCCTCAGGAGTCTTCGGCAGTGGAACTGACAGGCTAAGTGAAAGGGGGGAGTATCTGGACACCTGTCAAAAAGTTAAAAGAAGATTCCGATTGTGGGGCAGTGCCGGTGCAGGTTACATTTGCACACATACATTTTCACAATATTTTGCAGCGATGATAGCTGATCTTAACCTGCCAGGATCACAGAGTTCACTGAACTTTTTCACAAGCCAGCAGGGTCACGCCACTGAAAAACATTCAATTTACACATTGTGTGACTCACCAACAGCCATTATAACAAAAACAAAACAAAAAACGAGTGACTTCAACCATTAGAAAGGAAACTACAACTTAAAATTTCGCTTTCTGATTCCAAAACATTCTAGATGACTCTAGAATAAGTATGTGAGTTGAAAAATGTGTAACCAAACCTTTGAATAACAAAATATAATCTAAAACATATGTTCCAAATTAATTAAGTCTGAACAACAACTTAGAAAAGTAAAAATGTGTGTGTGTGTGTGTGTCTAAATTAAAATAAACAAATAATCACAGTGACACAATATTCCCCCTTGATCTGAGACATCTCACAGACACCAGTCAGAAACTGAAACATACTGTAATTGTTTTTCTGCCCTGAATGTAGATCTGAACATATCTGTTGCCATCAAATAACTGCAAAAAATCATCAACCATACAAAATCATAGCATTTAAAACATAATGTCGCAGTAATGGTATTTATAATTCTTTTAATTTGCACACATTGAATGTACACTAATTCTTCTTAGACTTGTTTAGTTCAAGTAAATGAAAACCTTTTAATTCAACTTTCTTTGCAGGTTTTCTGAGTTAGAGGACAAGCTTATCAAACGATGTTTGGAAAGGAATGTGGAAATGCCTTTTGTTTTGCTGTCAAAAATACTGAACAGAGATAGATTGTACATTAGTAAACACTACAGACTGACACAAACAGCTGCCTTTTCATCTACAGGTAAATAATTTTTGTTGTTTCTTTAGTGCATAAATTTTAAAAATTTACAAATTTTTGTTTTTACATTATAACTTTGATGGCATGCCTGTAATGCAGCAGCAGAAGAAACACTGCTCAGGTTTTTTACACATTGTTCTCCCATGCTGGCTAACTGCACAAAGATATGTGTTTGCTCCAAACTATTTATTTTTATTCTATTTAAGAGGTATTTATTAAGTTTGGCAGTTTTGTTTAAAATCGCTTTTGCTGTAATAGCTAATTTTTTCAAGAAACGAGATTGTACAGTTTCGACTAAACTCAATTAACCAGAATTTAGTTAGTTATATACTTTACTAAAACAATATTAGGTATTTACTGGTTAGAAAAAATCTGCCAATATGGAGAAAATTATTGTATAGAAAATTGCCAAAATATTTTTGATATCTTCCCTCGTTTTTGCACAAAAAATGTATAAACAGGGGACCATGGTCGTAAGTGAGAACGTTATGCACACAGCTGTGACAGATTATGGTCGCACAAAGTACTTTACGGAATTTTTGCTAATAGAGTACCTTGAATCAATTTCGATTTTGAAATTCAATTATTTGCTTCTACTCTTTTGTTACGTTGTTGTCATATTAAAGCCGCAATACAGATAACTGTGGCCCTGAACCTATTGTTTCAGATAATCAGACTCTGACACTTTGGTTTTCAACAGTATGTTTTTAAAAAAATATTTAATTTTCATGAGCTGTATAGGACTTACGTGTATTTATTTTCAAACAACTGTTGTTTTCTAACAGTTTCTATATCAGGTGTTCTTGAAAATGAGAGTGAGAACATAGTGTAGCATTGTAAAGGGTACAGCACAAAGACATCTCCTGTTCAAATATGTAATTTCCAACATGGCTACAGAAAAATGTTTTCTTTATGAATAGCATACACTGTGCCATTTGATATTACTGTGTTTTAAAAATTATGTCCATTAAATGGCAGACTCCATTATCGACACAGTGGTAGAGACGTGCCCAGAAATTTGCCATAGCTCTTCCTGTTACATGTGATGGAATGCTAGCAGCTACCTGGGTATTACCTCTTAAGTGCTTCCAGGATCATAGGGTGTTTTTTGTACACTTCTGCATTTGAATATCCCTTAAGGGAATAACACTAGGCATCAAATCTGTGTCGACCTTCGCGGCCAGCCAATGTCACAGTGCATGGAGAGGATATGCCTAGGAAACTTGTGTGTGTTTAGTATGTATATATGTATGTATATATATGTATATATATATAAATTTTTTAAGAAATAGCAGGCTGTTCTCAGTGCAAGGTAATGTTTTTAAACATTACTCTACCAGTCAACTTTGCTCAGAGGGTACATCAGTTCTTTGATGCATGAAAAAATCAGTGTCTGATAGGACATTTAAATGATGCCCTTATTGTGAAGACTGCTATTAGCTAGCTCCCATTACCGCAGAGTTCTTACTCTGGCGTGCATTACCCATGCAAGTAACTAGGCTTGCCTTGGTGAAAAAAACATTTGTTAGAAGATTGAAGTAGCAAAACAGAAATCAGTGTCTGAGAAAAAGAGAACTGCTGATGAAAAAAAGAGAAAAAGTATGATTAAAGAAAATTAAATTACAAAACAGCTGTAGAACAGACATTTAAAAAAAAAGCATAAGAATAGAAATATAAAGCCTAAAAGGTATTGATCCTGACCACCTTGGATTTATCTGTTTTTTCTCGATAACTTCTATTCCAGTTGATGTATCAAAATTATTGTCACGACAAGGCATAGATACCAACTTAATCGTTTTTATGTAATCGCTGGAACCATAATACATATATTCATTATTTTGCAATGGGAAACAGCTGAAAAGAAAAAATTGCTTTATTTATGAGAGCGACTACAGAGGCCACAAAATTAACAGAAACAATGTCATATGGATTCCAAAAAGTGAATGAAACAATAAACTATGCCTTGTCAGCGTGAAAAAAGCAAAACGTGTCTGTTCCCTGATTTATAAGAAAAACAGTTAAACGAATCTGATAGGGATCAATCCCCCGTAAGATCACGGCCATAGAGGAACAGGTCTGGTATGGAACCATCCTATGTACTATGTGTTAGTGTGTAGAATATAAATATATATTACTAGTACAGTTCTGTATAGACCTACTAGATATTGAATGATGACTTGGTTTACTAATCATTTTATTTAAGAAGACTGGTAAGAGAATAAATGTGGAATATGCTGACATAATGAGACCAGAAAATGAAGCTATTAGCACATCCAAATTATCCTCAAATAATCTGATTGGCCCAGAAATAAAATAGTTTAATGTTTGCAATATATATTTGAGTGTGCAGTAGGAATGCTTTAAAAAAGAACTAGATCTGATGTCACCAATATCCTACACAACTAGGCTAGTACATAAATTAATTACATTGCTCCGGCTAGGTAACTCAGTAATATTCGGTAGAACACAAAAATATCTTTCTCCCAGGACTTCTGAGATTAGATTCCGAAACTAAAGAAAAAATATACGTCAGAAACGATCGCCAATTCCATCGCTAAATTTCAAATTATAGTGTCCAAAAATATTAATCAAAATTTATTATGTTCATGCAGGATTAACTAACACAGGAGGATTAAGGTACTTGCTGCTAAAGTCATTATTTCTGTTACTCACGACCTTTTATTAACAGAAGGCGTCCCTTGGCGGCACCGACGCTATCTTGATCACTCAAAATTAATATAAAT
>PNEQ01127055.1:0-22851 GCA_003012365.1 Medauroidea extradentata | reverse complement strand
CCTCTTCTTCAATACCCTGGCTTTCCTGACTTACTACTCGGCTGGGCATTTTAAAAACTATTCAAAATAGTTAGGATGGCGTCGGCTATCTCCCGATTAGCCGACGAGAAGAAATTTTATCGCCATTCTGTGTCGATGTCCCAGTCATAGATAAAAACCCTAATCTCCACCCACGCACTCGCGATTATTGTCGCATTCAAAGCATCGCGCGCGAGCCGAAAAAGCTATTTGGGTCGGAGATTATCGCGGTGACGGTAAAAACAAATAAGAACAAATAATGCAAAATCGCTGTAACGAACTAAACGTAACTCGAAACTAAACACGAAAAATTAAAGAAAATTAATTACAAGAGTCTACAAAAATAAATAAACAAAAAAAAATAATACTACTGGATGTGTACTAACCTCCACAGAGAAACAAAGCTATCTATCTGGGGCATTCATTAACTAACCAAAACTAATTTATAACCTACAAATAACAATTATTTAACATTACAAGTTAATTACAATCAAAATAAAAGAAAAAATCAAAGAAATTACAGAACAAACATATTAAATTCTTCTATAGCCAAATGCTATACTGGACAATTTGATTTTAAAATTTACTTTCGTATGACTGATTGGTGCCACTAGCACTCTGGTGTTGTTTTAACATTGCGCAAGTATATCTACAAGGAGAAAGCTCGTGTTGTAGCTGCTGGTACGACGCTATTTTACATTGTTAAAACAACACTTCATTACTAGTAGCACTTTGTCATAAAGGGGTCAACTCAATAGCATTGGTAAATAGGCTAGTGTACAGATCTGTAATTCTAAGACAGTGCTCAGAGCCGTCGACAGGATTTGAGGGCCCCTGTGCAAGTAAATCTTCGGGGCCCCATGCCACCCTTAATTGACAACTTTTTTTTTAGCATCGCTGGTTAAATTTAAAAGTGATAAATTTCAGATTAAGTAAACATTATGTACTCTCAACATTTTTGCTTGTCCTTGTAAAAATTTCTTGAATAACATGCCGTAAAAACTATAGGTTTATTTATATTTTTATGAGTATGCAACATCTAAAAAATTATGGTAAATAATGTTGAAGTTTTGTTAAATTAAAGTGAAAGAGAAAACATAGGATTGAGGAATTAAGGTCATAATGTATTGATAAATGTTCAGTAGCATTAGCCCACGAATCGGAAAACATTACACCAATATCTTCGTTTTCATAAAAACTTCATTCATTAATTGAACGTGTTGGAATTCCAGGTAAGTGGAGTAAATAAAAAAATAATATCATATTAAATTTTACTATAAGAGATTCAACTTACTTTGTAATATTGTAGAAATAACCTACTATAAGTAAGAACATCAACTAAGCTTACAGCATATAATCAACAAAAATTATCAATGAATTTTTTTTTTATTTGAGAAGTCTGGTTATGAAATATTTGTTTTAAAGAAGAATTTAAAGCATCTTAGGCTATAATCAAAACAAAGATTTGTGGAATTGTACACAACTCGGATAAAAACACAACGAAGTAACAGTAGTAATTGAGATCAAAAGAGACCAAGTCGTCAATAAAAATCACAATATTATGCATGTTTTTGCAGTATTACAATCAATATTTTTTCTTTGTGCTTTTGCGCACCAGACTTGTGTTTGTAGTCCTTCGTTCCAGTTTTACCTGAAATTCATCATCGTAAGTGTCCCTATTTCAGCCGAGTTACACATATTATGATAGACATTTCTTGTACTAATGTATACAGGCAATGGCAAAGAAACATCAAAACACGTGTTTGAAAAGGTGGGGTGGACATTTCGTCGATGCCTTTAGTAAAGGAAAGTTTCTTAAAAGATACTTACCAGTGAAACTGCCACTCAGGAATAAAATTCGACATTCTTCTTCGCCTCGGCACAAACGTGACAATACAACTTATAGAAAGATAAACTGTAACTGACAGCAGCACAAAAGTTAGTGAGCTAGTCCCCAGGCGAGCTTCTGTACCCCTGCCTAGATGACTCAGACTCACTATTCGTGTGTATACATCATGGGATGCTACCCTCCACTATCCTTTGTCACCACCTGCCCACCGCGCTAACCAGGAAGGCCAAGTCTCTTGCTTTCGCACCCTAAACTTATATGATGAGCAATATTAACTCACTTGCATAGTTGCCTAAATGAATTTTATATTTTATTTACACTGTTTTTATGCTTGATTCAGTTTAACATTTCAAACAATCAATTAGACTTTTTATTGTGTGTTTGCATAAATATAAACTTAATTGGATACTGACCAACACCGGATCCCTATGCATTTGTCCCCTTTGCCTCCCCTCCCCCTCTCGGCAGCCCTGGCCGTGCTTAATATAAAAGTCTTTAGACGCAAACATAGAACAGAGAGTATATATAGAAGGTAAAGTCCCAGCAGTCTCTAGAACCATGTTACTACTAGCACTTATGCGAAAGAACTACATACTAACCATAAATAAACTGGACGGTGTTATGCATAAACAGACCAAGTGCCAATTGTAAGTTTCGTATAAAATAATCTGCTTTGAAACTGTCTTACTAAAAGGATTTTAATAATGTATCCTGTTGTCAAGAATGTTAACTTTATACAGTTAAAATACCTTTTGTAAGACTGTCTCAAATCTAAAAAACTTATTGCATGTTTTACTGATAGCTAAAAGTTTGAACTTGGTCTGTTTATGCATAACACCATCCAACTTTACCAAGCTCAAAACTAATTGAGTGAAAATAAAACTAAACAGCCTAAAACTATTAGGCCTACTTGATAGCAGTCTTCAAAAATAAATAATATGCTACATTACAATTTTTGCTTATAATGCTGTATTTATCATATTATGTACGACAGTTTATTAAAAATTATTTAAAGCAATGCATTGGACAAGTTATAGAAAAACAAGAGTAACTTATCGTTATAGTTCCTGTGTTGTTACAACTTGAGACATTCGCAATAAAACTTATACTGAGCAAAATAAGGGGTAATACGTTAAATTACCTAATACACACATTTATGTGTCTCGTTAAAATTTTCTGACTGATAATTCATGCACTTTCATAGATTAACCCTTAATATTTATATTTGCTAAAGACACTTACCTTTAAAAGATAATGTTGGAAGAGAAAGTCGAACAGACTTTCTGCTCCAGGACTTCTACATTCTACATCCTCTATGCATACAACAGAGAGTATATAATATGGCTACCCATGCAAAACTTCAACAGCTATCCTCATTTCTTTCTATCATTATGAAGCTAGCGGTCACAGGAAGCTCAAAGAACTTGTTTCATGGTCTCTGTCTGGGCCTATTAAGTTGATACCCCATGGAAGCAAACTAAAGATTCGTAAAAGCTATTGAACAGAAAAACTTGACAGAAATTGTGACAATTTAAGGTATGCTTCGAAGGGTAAGTGAAAGGAAGAATGAAAATAAAACATAAAACAAAACAAGAGGTTGAAGCTGTTCAACACATTATGAAAAAATGGGGGGGAAAATCTATTTCTCAAAAAGAAACCAAATGTTTAGGTCAGTTTTTTTGTTAACAATTGACACTTTTGTAGGACGTAGTAGTTCAGCTTTGAATTAAGAATGTTTTGTCTTCGTACAGTGTGCCATTATTAGTTTTTGTTTAATAATATTTTAGAATATTTAGTAGATACATTCAGACAATTATTTTTGTACTTAAAATATTTACTATAATACTGATTCTCATAAGTTAATCTGGACTAACAGTTTGTGATGTGAACCAGCGGCTTCTATCTTGGACCAATAGTATGAATTAAGTTCGTCACCTACTGCGCACTTAAAAAATGTTGTAATGTGCAAGGAGATTCATTTTTTTTATAAAAATATTCATATTGGTCCATTGTGCTGATGTGCGGACAAGGATAAAATGTCATTGTAACTATATAATGCTCTTTAAAAATGCTGTTTTGAAGATTTTTTTTTTATAAAAATATTCATATTGGTCCATTGTGCCAATGTACGAAATGAACAAATTGCAGGCAAGGATAATATGTCTTTGTTACTATACTATACTTTTTAAAAATACTGTTTTGAAGTCCTCCAACATTGCTAAAATCAGTCTTTTCAGACTGCCGTACTTAAAAATGTACTAACCGGATGAATGTGAAAGTAGGGTAGAAATGTGCACTGAATTTTCATGCATACTTTCCATGAGTAAAATTATATGGGCACTTCGTAAGGTCCCATAGTAAAAGTGGAATTGATAGAAATCTTACACAATAGTTCAGTGCTTGGCTCATTGTGCCGAAGCAGCATTTGATAAGCACTCCAAGGTCGCCCTTACAGCTCCATTTCTTCTAAGCCTCTTTATCCGCTTAATGGATGAAATCGGTACTGGGAGTTACTTAGTGTTTATTATTTGGTGAGAGAGAATTTTTATCTTAAAATTTAAATTAACTTGATTATTTCATGGTCACTCTTTAATTTTTTGAAAATGATTTCTGTAAAGAAAGGTAAAGTAATTAGCTACTTCCCTATTAAAATATTTTCAATTAAATCTTGCCAAATTTTTATCAGGTAGAAATTGAGAAAAATTCATCATAATAAGTGACGTGTAGTTGGTTTTCTAATAACTGTGCAAGGTTTTTTTTTTTTTTAATTTTATTTATTTATTAATTTTTTTAAATTTATATTTGTGGTTTATCATTATCTTTTTAGACATTGAAATTGTACAGGATGTTCTTGAACTGAGTGGAGTTATGTTTGTGGAAGTGTTTTGAGGAATACACAATTTTCCAAGGCACATTGTGTTATGTAATCAACAACAACTACGTAGTCTAATTCCTTTGAGAAATTGTGTAACATGCAACAAAACAAAAACATATTTTTTTTTCTTTTCTAGAATCATATTAAAGCCTCTGGCAGAATTGAAATTGCTGGTGGTTGGTGGGCTGTGATTGGTTGATATGGACCAATCACGAAATGCAGGTGGCAGGTTGTAGTTGCTGATGTTAATGCTGGTCACAAATGGTAGTTTCTATTGCAGGTACTAGCTTGGCATTAACAAAAACTGAGCTCATCGCCAACACAGTTTTATAAAGTTTAAAAATATCGCGTACAGTTTTGCGAGTTTAAATTTTGTGCAAGATAAGGAACTTTCCGTTTATAGTTAGGTGTCCAGAAATTGAGTTTATAAATACAATACTGACTTGATACAAACAATAACATAACCTTAATTGTTTTTGTAGGAGCATTTGATACAAAATTGTAAGCTAAATGTACGACTACAAAATAAGTTCTTTGTTATTTATTTTAATAGATGGATTTCCAGCAGCGATGAAACTTACGAAAATTTACTCGCTGGAGTAGGGTAGGTTATGTTGGTCACGTAGCATATGTTTGTTGTTTATTAGGATACGCCTGCAATGCTATTAAAGGTTTTAAGATAGCGAGAATAAAAAAATATCCTACATATTTTCTACATTGTAAATATTTTGCCTACATGCACATTGAATTCTTCACACATTATTTTATTTATAAATAAAATATTAGTTCTCGTTGTTGAAAATTCCTACACGGGTGGATTTCACTCGGGTTAAATTCTGAACACTTCAAAGTACCCTACCCTATAATTTGCCCATGTTCGTCAAAACATCGTCTGATTGGTTGCTGCGTCGCGATCACGTGATGGTAGTTGTGTCCAGCAGCTAAGAAGTTGAAGTTCGGGAACTTTGCCTTGTAACTGCCAACTACCACAACTGCTAGTAGTTGGTGACATCATGAAAAGCAGTTCAGCCAATTAGAGCCCGCCAGCCACCTGCACTACCACCAGCAATACCAATTCTGCCAGAGTCTTAAGGATGAACATTTTTTGATATTGGACATTAGTTCGAAAATTCATCTTACACCAAAATATCTGCAATAATTTCAAGGACTTCTATGTGAAATAGTTTCCCGAAATAACTTGATAGTGTCATTCATTTTCTGAGAGTTATCCTTTCCCAAGAGTTATATTTTCCTTTATAAAATATTTTAGTACAATACTGGGGCTGGTCATGTTACAGAAAGAGTGCACTGGAATATGGACCTGGTTAAGCAGTTCGTTGAAGCATTATTGAAATCGACTGGCTGTCAAGAAGTTGAACAGCTCCGTTTTGCTTCACTTCCACCACGTGTGTGGAACAGTGTTAGTGAGGTTATTCAAGTTCCAGCCTCCCGGTGTAGGGCGTTTTGGAACAGGAAACTTTCTACGCAGTTGTTTGCAGAAGAGCCCATGACCAGGCTTCAGCTGTGCACTACTTTATTGTTAAGGTGATGTATCCAGTACATTTATGAATGTATTGTAGTTAACAATAGCTTTCATGCTTGAAGCATGGTGTATAGTACAGTGTATTTATATTTCTAAAATCTCACATTCATTTCTTTAATACGAAATATACAGGAGTAAAAATCATTAACCAATACTCTTATAATTCAGTTTATTACTTCACACCTTTTTTTAGGAACCATTAAAATTTGGGTGAAAATAAAAACTTTGAAGGAAATTTTTTTGTAAAGTACGATGTTGCAGTTTCTTTGACTTTTAACACATTGCATTTCTTTCTCTTGGGAAACACTACAGGCAAGTAGTCCAAATTTAGATGAAACAAAATATACCCTCTTTCATGATTTCTTTTGGGACATATGTGGGAGACATTAACCATTGTCTCTGGCTACCCAGATCTCCTGTTGTATCAGTGTGCTCTTGATCTCATGCATTACTCTGTATTCAGGATAAAGATGTACTATTTTGACAGCAGATGCAACCAATGTAATGGTGCTAAATATTGAGAAGGACAAAGCGCTTACTTATAGCTACTTTTAGTGTTTCAGGGTTGTGCTATTGGTAAGAAGACATAAAATATCATTGAATGTATTGTAAATATATATTAACTATGTAGTAGGCCTACAGTAATATTTTACAATTGTTTTTCAACATAATAAGTGCTTTAAAATATCAATTTTATATTTATAAGGTTTTTTCAAGTCCCTATTTATTGAAGAGTGACATCATGTAGCCAACATGGTTGCCAAAGTTCACGCAACGTCGCCAGGTAACAGGACACGCTTTCCTTCCAGTTCAGCTCTCAAGGCATATAGAAATATAAACAATATCACGTGGATTAGGTACATTAGTTTGTGTAACCGCTTGTAGTGCTTGAAATACTGTAATTAGTTTGTGAATTAACTGAATGTTTAATAAAAATGGTAAACATACCATTTGAGACTCAACAACAGATAATAACTCTATTAGAAACAACATAATGGAACTTTTTAACCATTGGTATTGTACCAGTTCTCAGGGTGTTCGTGAAAGGAAACAAAGCCGTTATGGGATTTAAGACATTGGTTTAAACAACTGCTTATATTTCAAGAAATACTGTGATTTGTCTGTATCTCATTTACATACTTAGAAATGGGTGTCAGATTCCTCAGAGATTAGGTCCTACTAAACTGCATTCTAACCAAACTTCTACGAACTCCAACACTATGACAATCCAAAGATAAAACTAATATGATAAAAATCACATCTTGTCGCTTCTGCTACTACTTATTTATTCTCTGCCACCACCGTTCTGATTGTTCCTGCATGCCATGTTGTAGTTACTGAAAAGCGAATAATGATGAAAATTAACCGTAGCATCACCAGGACAATCTTCATGTTTCGCAAAATATTTGTGAAAAAATACCGATGGGCGAATTGGATTCGTGTTCGGGAGCCGAAAAGACTGCAGAGATTTTCTGCGTCAGGCTGATTACAGTTCTAAAGTAAGTACAGTTTACCCAATTATTTTGTTCTATAAACTTCTGAAACTTGACGTCTATACTAATTTTAGGGCCATGTATATTTATTCAAAAAAGTGTATTTTGTGTGTATTAATTAAAAACCTACTGGCTTACGCATGTTTGTGGCAACATTTTTATTTTCATTTTATTTTCATGGTCTCTATGTACCAATTTATAGTAAAATAATGTTGCCAACATTGTCTAACATTTTCTTTAAGCATGAATATAATAATTTAATAAAGGTGTTGTTTTCAGCAAACAAGTAGTTAAAAATTCTATGTCAAAAAACACATTTCTCATTTCACTTTAAAACTGATATATATGTATGTGTAAACATTGAGATATGTCACTTTGCTTCACAAGTCTCTCTCTTTTGACGGGTAATGGATTATAAACAAAACTTGTCAGCTGGTAAAATCACATGGTGGGGTTTGAATACATCAAGATCTATTTTCGTGGATGAACACTTGTCAAAAAAGTACAACTTTATCCTGAATACCATAGACAAGGAAGGGTATTTAAAAAAACTTCCTGTTAACTATCAACTTTTTTCTGGTACTTTTGCATTTTTTTTTAAATTCAAAATATTACGTGTGTGCTTCTAAATGCTTTGTTGCATAGCTCATGGAATGTTAGTTAACCATGAATTATTTAATTTAAGTAAATCAATTGGTTTTTACTATTTTAATGTCAGGGTATCATGCAAATTTTGACTTTGTGGTACCATTATAAGAGAACTTTGCAAGCTAAAATTGTTTTGTAGAAGAGGAATTTGTACTCTCAAAACCATCTACAAAACTGATCAATATATTTCATAAATCACATTTGAACACCCTTAAGATTACAGCAGCCTGGCTGACACTTTTTATCGGCCTGCTTGGTTATCGAGCCTACTGTGTGTTGCCCATTCTGCATGCAGTCCTTGCACTTGACCTTGCCTCCAGTTCTGCTGATCGAAGCCCGGAAAGGATGTCGGCTGTGGTCGGGCATTGATGCCCGTCCTGGCTATCAATGATGTTCCTCTAACTGGAATGCTAATTTATCTGCTGGCTGCTGCTACTGTACAGGTCTTTTATTCCGTCTGGGCTGGTGCTGATTAGTGTTCTGAACGCTGGAATAGCCACTCTGCATCTGAGGCATGGTAGGTTAGGTTCTCTGAGAACTCTTAAATGGATGTGTCAAATTACATGCAGGTTTCCTGTTCAGCAGATGGTCTACATGACGTCTTCATTGTGCGCGATCAACTCAAAGGCAGAAGTTGCAGTTGGCTGGTGAGCTGTCTCAGGGCATTCCTGGTTTCCCTACTCTTATATTTTGCCATTGCTTTGTTCTCACCTCCTATCCTCACCAGTGCTCAAGGCCTCAGTGTTTTAGAGCTTACTAAAACGTCTCTACGCCACTTACTTCTGGCTTACGTAACATATTTCAAGTTCACCGACATATACGTAAGCAAGGGGTCTCAAAACCTTGGATAGTGACATCTACATTTGTACGTGTGTACATGCGTGTGGCTGGCTAGCAACTTGCCTTGTTCAGAACTAAGGCGAGGGGTACGGAAGGAGTGCTGTGCGTGCATCGATAAGAAATAACAGGATTGTGTGAAGCTAAGAGGGAAACGAGACTATTCGTGCTGCAATCTAGTAGCTCACATTGTTGTAAGAAATACAGTAAGAGGTAAGTGAAGAATGGTGTGTGTATCAATAAAACATTAGAGAATAATGGGAATTGAATAAAGAGACAAGACTATACATGCAGCCAACTAGCAGCTCGTCTGAGGTGTTATTATTAGTGCTAGCGGTAAGAGAAGACGGCTCCACTCACAGCAGATTAAAGAGGAAGCTTATGGTGAACGTTTGCATTGCTAATAAGGAGAGCAAAGTGTGTTGCTACCTTCTAGATCACTTTACTGCCTGCCCTGTGTCTTACTATACCAAACCAGAGTGGCCGTAGCATAGAGTTACAGCGACCCTGGAATGTAGATGATAGGTGTGTTTATTGGCTATTGTGCTTTCGATGCGGAGCAAAATCCCCACCCCCACATAATATGTGTAATATTATCTCCTTAAAATTTTGTTAAGGGCAAGGAAAGGCCAGTAATTGCATTTTACAGTATAACTATCTTGAATGACAAGGTTTGCTGTTACAAATAAGTGTTGCTGTTGTCCCTGTTTGTTTTTCAACAAAATGTCAGTCTGGAACAAACATTTTCAGATTTAAATCACAGAAAGTTATCAAGTCTTCTGTTGAAATGATGTCTTGTGGCTATACTGATTTCTTTTTTGTACATTAGGTGCCACATACTTTTGGTCAAAATTTTGATGTTCATCACAAAGCTAATACATAAAAATAATCAAAACTAATATTCACACTATAAGAAATAGAAAAATATTCTAAATTGGGGTATCCTAATCCTAAACAGAAACATTCACTAGACTTTTTGTGGGTTCTGGTGGTGGCGGTAGTTTCAAAGAATGTATGAAATATGGTTCCTTTTTTTATGACTGAGCAGGTCTATAAAAAAAAAAAGCATGCCTACTACATTTCTTCAGTAGATACCACTGCCACACAGATCACAGAAAATGCAACACACATCACACAGAAATTGTAACATACGCCACACAACATATATAGGTGATTCGGAATAAAGTGAACACTTAAAAAAGCCCTGATTAATTTCTATTTTCTACCAGTTTATGTCTTTCCGCCGAATGTAAACATAAATATTGCCACATGTTTTTATTTACGGTCGTGCAATGTTCACAACTACATTAAACTGCTCCGATAAATGTTATCTACAATATCTACTCATTAAATGCTCGGGGCTGAATATAAGCTAAAATCAAAAGTAATCTTAATTATAAATACCTGTGCGTTAATGTCTTATAATGCTGGTTTCTGTCCATCAACTAATTTATACAACACGCACTTTTGCCGCTACGAATCTCGTAAATGTGGGCATATTTTATTTGAATTTGTAACTCAAAATCAACACTAAAAACAGACATGACACACGAAATTCAAGAATTCAAGTTTTGTTCAGTTAAACTGCCACAAACAATGTATTTTCTTAACATGTGAAATAAAAAGTATGTTGTTTCTAGTCTGGCAAACGTAAAACATAATTTACAGAATACCAATGGTTTCAGATCATTTGGCAATGACAGTCATAGTAATTTCCAATACTTTTGAGTGTGTATGTACGCATAATGTACAAACACACGCAAATCATGCAACTTGGCGGAGCGGAGAAAAAATGGAGAACACTTAACTCTGAAGCCACCTGTCCGTGGAATTTTGAACTGTCTGAAACGCGGCACAAGCTGTAACGTGCAAGATGACCTGAGGTCGGCGATAGCATCACATTCTTCTGGTACCAATTAAGTCTAATTATACTGTAAGTAGGAGTGTAAATAAGATCATAAATAAATATTTTGAAGTACTGTATATTAAATACAGAGAGGTCGATTTCATCTGATGTTCTTTCATTAATGTATTCAAATAAGAAAATACAGAACTACATGAGATGAATCACTACCAACCATACAAGCAGTAAAGTAACTCTTGTTAATGGTGACCTATGTGCAGTAACGGCTAGTGATTTTTTTCAAAGGTTAAATCTTTACTGCTCACTTTATCCTGAATGACCTATACCAAACAACATCCCCTCTCCCACACACACAACACACACTACAAAACTGTACAGTGTACGGTATTCAAACCGTATTCCAGTACAATAGTATACTTAAAGCAAAAAGACACGGAGTCACATTAAGAACGGAAAGAAGGGGGGTCATAACAATGGAGTTGCTAGACTACCAAAGCAACACACGTACCTTTAAAGGAAAACTTTATATTAAGCACGTGATTAACAAGGTTTTACAAGTCTGCCAAACAAAGAAAAGCACTCATTAGATCGGACAGAGGAGAGAAACCTACCCAAGCCGGATTCATTACTTGCTTGAATAGTCCTACAGATTACATGCTTACCGTCGTTCCGGCTAGAATGAAGAAGGAAAGATGCTAGCCTGCTCGAGTCCAGCTAGTGACTGGTAGTCCGGAAGGCACAGGCCGTGAAGAAAGGCGTGCTGTAGGGAGGGGGGAGAAAGAGGGGTGCGCGTGCACACGTCAATAGTGGGAAGAGAAGGCATCGAGGATATCAGCGCACACGGCGGCGGTGGTGGTGATAACAGACCAAGTCGGGGATTTCAAAACTTCCCAGTCTTTGTTCACTCAGGCTACAGCCCATCACAACCCCCCTCTCTAATCCTCTTCTCTTCAAAATTGATAACAAGATCAGTTCAAACAGACACGGGGGGTGTTACTCCAAAATTAACAAATGTCAGTCCAACCTGGGTATTTGCATTATCGCACAGGGCTGAGGAGAGATGAGCAGTATTCTGATGAGACAGACAACTCAACAGTCACCACCGCACAGGTGAGATCCAGACTCCAGTCGGAAGAGGGAGATACCACTTCCAGCCAGCTAGCCGAACGTGTGCCAAAAAGGTGAGGGATCCAGGAGCACCACATGAAAGCAAAACAATATTTATAACTCATGACTCGACAATACATCCCTTTAAAAGTTTGAAAAATCCAAAATCTTTAATGAATACACAAATTATAAAATTACAATATATGGCACATCATCTGATACAAACTCAACTTTTATAACAATGTTACAACTTTGACAGACCCATTACAACACAATAAAATGTATATATAATGTACTTACTAATATTACAGAAATATACATATTTAAATAATGTTCTAAAATCAACACCCATATAAACAATCCAAACAAATTACCCATAGATAATCAAATCAGATACATATTCAACAATTAAAATATCTCTGATTCACACAATAATAAGATACAAAAATCACAAACATTTAAAACAACCAGCTGGTACAATAATATAATGTTCTTTATAAATAATTTCTTCAACTAAGTGTGCAACTTATATATCTTAATGTTACTTAGTTCAGATCTTATGACTATCACACTTCATCATTCTCCATTCAAAGCATGTTAGTCAGCTAATCTACATTAATTCTACTCTAACTACTACTTCCTAACCTACAAGTTCTACAACTAACCTTAACAACCTATTTGTACTTCGTAACACTGATCACACGACAAATCTCGCAAACACTACACAAATGCCGGCAACAAAACACGCTAAACACCACAAAAAAGAAACACCAAACATCACGAAACGATACAAAACAACGCAGAGCAGGCCCGCACAGAAGGTTTTAAACAGCCGATCTTTAAGCCTGACGTGCACTGGATCTAAAACAACTATCCCATCACATTAATCATCATCTTCACGTGGGACAGATTTCACATGGGATACATGGGCCTTCCGGACCACCTTCCCGGTATCTGGGTCTTGAAGTAACAAGGTATTAGGACCAAGTATCCTCAACACCCTGAGCAGCTCCACATAGGGCGGTTGCAACTTACTCGTCATAGTGGCAGAACGAGAGGCCAACACGTAAGTATGACAGTAAACCAGGTCGCCAACTGCAAAATTTGCCGGAGCCCTGCCTGCGTTGACCCTACCTTGCACCTGACGCTTTGCGCTCTCCAAGTTTCCAGCTACCTCGTGTGACAGCAATTCCCATTGCGCATCGGTCAATGGTACTGATGGGTATGGAGCACCCCACACTTTCAACAGAGGGTGAATCAAATCGAGCCCAAGGAACGCCCTGGCCGGAGTAGTTTTCGTGACTCCATGGATAGAGGAGTTGAATCCGACTGTAATAAAGTCGATATCTTCATCCCACACAGAATGGTCTCTGTGGTACAAGGCAGTGAGTGCCACCTTCAAGTTCCTGTTGGAGCCCATCACAAAGCAAATAAACACACATGCAAGTATGTGCATGTAATAAAGAGGGAGCAAGAAAGTTGTATTTATATATTTTGTAAATTTGTTTGCTATATAGAAATCAGTGCAAGTCTGATGCAGTAAAATTTCAAGTTGTGCAGTGTGTGTGTGATTGGCTACATAAGAAAAATAACACATTTTATATTAGATATAAATGGTTGTATTTTGGTTTTTTTTTTATCATTACAACTTTTATTAGGACAGCAAACATAATCTGGAGACTATAACATAGTAAATGTAGCTTTAATGACAGTGGAGTGATCAAGATTAAAATTATTGTAGGAGCTTGTAGTGTATTTTAATTTTTATCAGATTATGAATATTACATACTGTCCTTTTAATGTGTATTAAAGTTTGAAGTTCAATGCGATGTAAATTTTGTAGTCACTTTTATGCCTTTATGTATGCCTTTATGTTTATTGTTTTAAATTGCAGAAAACTATCATTAGAAATGTTTCATGCGTATGTAATGGATTTTCATCAAAGTTTTATGTTACCTATAAAAAGTTTGGGTACTGGTAGCTGTGTTCTAACAGAACATTTTGTAACTACTTCAAATCATTACAGTTTTTGGAAGCACAGAAATAAATATGTTTACTGGCAAGATATCAAGTGGTCCAAGGTCGCAAAACAATTTAAAGGCGTTGCACCGATATTTCTTGCAAGTACTTTTAAATCATTTGTTCACGGGAATGTGCCAAAACAGAAGTGGAAATCCTTGAAAGGTAGGATATGTTATTATAGTTTCTTGAGCTGATTTATTTTATCACTTGTGTGTGCTGAGTTGACATTTGTGAAACTTCAGGCTTAATACTGAGATTATTAAGGATTTGAATTGTTCCAATAAGTTGAATCCAGCTCTAAAAATATATCATCAGCTGTATAGGTATTACCACCCAGTACCAAAAATACTATTTTAATTAGAACACTACACAAATTTAGGAAATGATAATGTAACCTAAAATGTATTCTGATGACAATATTTATGATTATGACTTTATCTCTCGAAAACAATGTGTATGTACGCTTAAATTAATTGTACCCAGATGTATCACATTATTTTGTATACTTTTAAGTATCAAATTAGACTATACGACAAGACAAATGTTAAAAATATCTGGAAGTGTACTTGGTATTAAAATGAGTTTGGTGAATAATGAATTACCAGCTCTACAGGTTATTAACCAAAACACTCTCTTTATTCTTTTATAGAAAGCTTAGCAAGCAATGTTCTGAGTTCGGAGAATACAACCTCAATTTTAGAATATTAGAACATCAATTTTACGACATGAGAATCTCAATTATAGAATACTAGAACCTCCATTGTACAACACCAAGCACTCAGTTTAAGGCCCCGGTTACTTATTTGTACAACATTTTAGAAAACAATTTTTTCCCTTAAAATACTAAGTCCAAAGAAAATCAAACTATACATTGGTTTAAACAGGATGAAACTTTGTGCCTGAATTTTTTTGTAACAATAGAAGGCACACTAGTTCCAAAAAAATTGACTTTAAGAGCAGAAAGTGTATCTCACGATGCTTTTATTATGAGAAAAACCCATGTGTACTTCAATAATATTTTATTCAAACACAATGAAGCCAGGAATTCACGAAATGAAAACATTGAATCATGCAAGATATAATTGAGGTTAGTCATAAATTTTTAAAAATAATTTGGGCTGTTAGTTAAGTGGATGCATCATCTTATATTCTATTTTACGTATCTTCTATGGCATTTTCAGCCATAATCTAGTTGAGACGATAGCTCCGCTACTTCTGCTGTTTGTCGATGGAGCACAGGTCGAATGATAATGGCAAGGCAAGGATTGTGGAAAGGATCTAGGTTGCATTCTTGCCAAGGGTAGGATGGTTCCTGCTGGGAAGGGAGAGGAACAGGCCAGTCCAGGCTAGCAAGGGTGGTGAGAAGGGGAAACGACTGGAGGGAAAAAAGGAAGTCGATGTGTTGTCTCGTAAAACTGTAAAATACAATCGCACACCTACAGCTGAGCAGCTTGCAACAATTCCATTCTAAACTATATCCACTCCATAGTGAATATTTTTGTAACTGCCAGTGCATTTTCTGTACGTGCCAGTAAGGTATGCAGTATATAATGTTACATTAAATTGATTCTTCACAATCCATTTTCTAATACCATTTGTTATTGTAAGATTAGTTATAATACACTTGTTATTCCTACTACACACAGTCATTCACTTTGATAATGCCATTTTTAAAATGAAACGTGCTATGTCTTATGCACGAACAGTTTTGTAAATATTAAATATTTATGCATTTTCATGTAATAATAAAGCGTGCGAGTGTTTTTTTATTTTAGCAATTTTTGTAGTGTCAAAGGCGACTATGAGTATCTCCTTGTTTCACGCACCAACTATCAACACCACACATGCAGGACTGGTAAAGAAAAATTGTTTGAAACTGCTTTTTTTTTTGTTCAAACCGTTATTTTACATTAATTTTAAACAATACCATGGAGTTTTAAGTATACCATGTATTACACACAATAATATTTTACAAATAGCTTATAAACATTATTTTAGCTGGAGTTGTATTTCATTTTAAATTTTGACACACCCACAATATTTACTGAAGTTAATTTACCATGTCTACAGTCATTGCAACCAACATTCAGGCCCATTTATTTTCTCTGGTTGTTCACTTTCTCAATTTGACAAAGTTGTCTGGCGAGTTTGGTGTTGGTAAAGCAACAATCAGTGTTTGGTGGAAAAAAAATTGTGTCAAAATTGAACAGTTTTGCGATGTAACGAGTGATGAAACCTTAAAAGAACGGCATCACATAACAGTTTCCGTAAATGAAAAAAATTGATGAAGCATTTTTTTGTGGTTTTCGCATGAGCGAACGAAAGGAATGCCTATTAGTGGTCCACTAAGAAGGCATTACTGCTTAACGAACTAACGAACTTTAATTTGGCCTTCACTGCTAGCAACGGATGGTTGAATCGATGGAAAAAAAAAAAGGCATGGAATAAGACAACTGTCAGTAAGCGGAGAGAAGATATCAGCTGACACAGCATCTGCAGAAGAATACCGAAGCGAATTTGGTGATTTTATTTCCTCAGAAAGCTACTCGCCACAGCAAATTTACAATGCGTATGACACTTGGTTGAACTTCTCACTAAAAGTCTTGAAGAAGAATCTTCTGCGTCGGGTCTTAAAATGAATAAACAGCGTCTTACGGTTTTAGCCTGTAGTAACGCAGTGAGATCAAACAAGCTTCCATTGATAGTAAGTGGTAAATCTGCCAAACCACGAGCCCTTAAGAACATGAATATGAATTCTCTCCCTGTGTATTACAGGAATAAAAACAAGACATGGATGACTAGTTTTCTTTTTAAGGAGTTGGTTGACAAGCAATTTGTTCCTTCAGTGAAAAAGTTTAATGAAGAACATGGACTACCATCCCGAGCTCTGCTTTTGATTGACAATGCCCCTTCTCACCCATCACACATGCAGCTGATGTGTGGGGACATAAAAGCAGTTTTTCTGCCTCCCAATGTGACATCGCTGCTGCAGCCTATGGATCAGGGTGTTCTACAGAATATGAAACTAAGCTACCGAAAAATGCTCTTACGATATATTGTTGAAGAAAATTGTTCTGTTTATATTCTTGAGAAGCTAAACAAGTTACAACAAAAGACATTATTTACTGGGTTGTAGAATCGTGGCAAAATACAAGTGTGAAGTTACTGCAGAGGTCTTGGAAGAAGCTTTGGCCTAGCCTCGAGTTCGAGAAAACACCTACCCCTACACCTGTCACACAAGACGATAACACTGAGCTCCTTCATCCTGATCAGCAAGTACCAGGTTGTGAGGAAGCTGGAGAAGGTTGTTTAGAGGGCAAGTGTTGATATCAATGAAGAATGCAGTGAACATGAAATAGTGAGGAAGAAGAAACTTCGACAGTCAAAGTGACTTATGCAGAAGCTGCCTCTGCTCTTGACGTCGCATTGCGCTTCGTACAACAACACGCAGCAGCCATGCGAAACGATGTCGTGTTCATGTGATGCTGGCGTGCAATTGCCTCCACAGTGAGCTGGGCTAGCTCACTCTTATTTTGTTTTCCATGGACTTGGTGATATAAGATGATGCTGTTATAATATACTATGATACTGTAAAGAAGATTAAAAGACTTTGAATTGTGCGCCTACGAGCCCCGCCAATGAACTCGTAATCTCCCATCTCTTTCGCAGTCATACGTTCGTCAAGCTTCGGGCGGCCTCGGCTGTCTTCGTGTCTCCCCTTCCCCTTTCCGCCCTCACCCCCTCCTGCCGGCTTCCAAGCCGTCCCGTGCGTGGTTGCCTCGAGGCGCACTGCCTCCGCTCGCCATTCAGCTATGTACTGCAGATCTTCTCGTGGCCGACGCGGCACCCGTACCTACTTGTCTTTATTCTGGTAAGCCTTTTGTTTGATTATTTATTTCTCCTTTGCTGTCACGTTTAGTTTGTTCACTTAGTTTCTGTCTCGTTTCCAACTTGTGGCGCCGTTTCGGCCACGAGGGGATCAACGCCCCATTAAATCTTTTATTGTACTATGTATTTTTGCTTTGTTAAACAAATTTGGTCTATGCTAACCATTTTGGATTGCCATTTGCTGTACTTCGTAACAACGTGTAATTTTCATTAATAAATACCCCTTTTGATTGAATTCTGCGTGAGCTTATTTTAGTATTTGTTCACGACTATGTTACCCAGTCTCAGTGTGAGCCTTGGCGTGAAATCATTCGCTCACCCTAGATTCACAGCCGTTTCATTGTACAATTGTGTGTGTGAGATTCGGGCACAACAGAAAGGTTTTCGTCATTTCGACAGTTGAAGATAACTGATTTCAAGTGAAAGATTGAGTGATATTTTGTGTTTTTCTATTGTTATTTCATTGTTTTTTGCAAAATGATTAACCTAAAGAGTTTCAGTAACCACCTTTTACCATTATTCAATCCTTGATGACAAGTATGCATGCACACATTTACACATTTTTATGTATGCTAACTGTACTTCTATGTTAATTTTCAACTAACTATTTAAAATAATGTTACAATATAGAATATATACATAATTGTTTTATGACTATTCATATGCGTTTGTCAAAAAAGAACTCGTTCGGATTTCCTGGAATTTAGAATTTTCAGGGTTCGGATTTGAGGGGTTTCTCTGTGTACGTACACACGCACAGATAAATAAAATAATATATATTATATATATCTGTTTACATAAAATTAATTTTCCGAAAATTAACATTTTGGCCTTATTAGGAACCCATGTTTCAAATAAAACCAATAATTTATTCTCAGAATACACTAGCAGTTGTCTACAAGTGCATGCCAATGCTTTATACTCCACACTGAAGGTTTTACTAAAATAGCTTTATTGGTGTGCATGACCTTATTTATTCTAGGTATCATTGAGTACCAAGCAATCTAAGTATCGTCATCATTATATTATGTCTTATATTAAATAACGTCTTGTGCTTTCTTTCTAAATATATTTGTTTTCTAAACTTAGTACTGTTTATGATCCCGACAAAATAATTGTTTTTAAATGTGTGTTGGCAATATATTAAAAATATAAAAAAATTACAACTTTATTTTTCCATTTAAATTATTGGTATATATAGTAGTATGCTATAAGTAATAATATTAATATTTAGTTAGCCTGTATGACCTAATCTCTATACATAAAAGAGAACACTGACTGACACATCAAACTGCAGCCCAAACCACTTGATTTAGAATCGTGAAATTTTTTGTGGGGATTCCCCTCAGATCGTAGGCAAGCACTAAGAAGGGATTTTTTGAAATTCTGCCTATAAAGGGGTGAAAAGGATGAAATGTGTTTCCGGAGAAACATCAATAGAGCTTGAACCTGACGGCCTATCATCATGATTTTTTACTTTAATAGGACACACATAAAAATACATATTAGCCAATTTAAGGATTTTTCTAAATTCAACATTTAAGGGGGTGAAAAGACCTTAAATGTGTTTCCGATTAACTATCAATATCTATCGAATCCTTCTGGATAGATAGTTGATATTCACTTCAAAATGTTGCTATGTAAATATCCACAAAGTAGTTTAAGGATTTTTTTGGAATTCAACCCCCAAGCAGTAAAAAGGGAGGAAATATGTTTTTAATGAATTGTCTATATCACTGGAACATAATTGGCTTTCGTCGTGAATTTTACTTCAGTTTGTTACGTATATGAATGGCTAACACAGGACTCAAAGACGTTTCAAAATTTGATAATTAAGGGGGTGAAAATACGTGAAATGTGTTTTTGATTATTCCTCTATATCTATTGAACCAATTGAGACATTGAAATGCTGTTTGCTTTATATTGATGCTTATGTAAATATTTAAAATACTTAAATAGACTTTTCAAATTCAGGCCCAAAACAGTAAAAAAAAATAAAGAATAAAACAAGTTTTTGATTCACAATTGATATGTATCGACCACATTGATATTTTACATAGCGACGTGATTTTTGTTTAAGATTGATCCTTACTCAAGTACCTGAAAAGTAATTTCATAAATTATCAAAATTCTCTGCCATAGGAGGTGAAAAGTGATGAAATATGTTTTTCATTTAATCGTCGATATATCTTGAACCCAGCGGACTATTGTCGTGTTTTTCCCGTTTAAGAGACACCAGTTAGGTAGTCTAAATTGTGATTCAAAGGTTTTTCGAAATTCTCTCTCTTAGGAAGTGAAAAGACCTGGAATGTGTTTTAGGTAAATCTTTGATATATTCTATATATATTGAACCCGTTGAGATATTAAGTTTTTTTTTTTTTTTTTTTTTTTTTTTTTTGTTTCAGGATGATTATTAGGTAAACGGCTGCAAAAAGGTTTTAAGATTTTTCAAAATTCAAACTCTTAGTACTGTACAGGGGTAAATGTGTTTTTTTTTAATGAATGATTTGATTGTGTTTCAACAGAAATGGCTATTGTCGTGAATTTCACTTCACTTGAATACTTGTACAAATATTTAAGATATGAAATTAGGATTTTTCAAAATTTGACACGTACAGGAGTGAAAAGGCAATGTAGGGTTGGGGGAAGAGGGCGATCCCAGAGAAAACCATATGAACAATGTTTACCAGCACAGTCCACACGTGAAAATCTGGGTTGACATTGCCTGGAATTGAAAATAGGCTGAATCACATTTGCTGAGTCACATAGTAAGATAGCGGGACATGAACAATCTTTGTTCAGTTACATTTTTAGTACTACATATTTTATATTTTGATCATTCGTCGGCCAAACATTGATTTTAAAAGAATACATTGTTGTTGAGCTATAATTCTTGTAGGTAGAATTATATGACTATGTAAAAATTTCACGTCATACTGCAGGTTTCCAAGACCAATAATAACTAAACATTACATTTGACAGTTTATCAGGAAAAGTTTGTGATATTAGCAGAGTGAAAGGTAACGAGTTAGTATTGCGTTATTTTGAGAGCTCTTAGACCTGTTTTAACTAACTTGGATACTTTTATAGTTAACCATACAAGCTTTGATTTCTGAAGGATTATTTTACATAGATCTGGCAGTTTCAAAGAGGGCACTGCATGAGCAAATGAGCATGTTATGTTTCATTTCCAGTTAAGTGATTAGTTTGAACTAAATTTTATTTGCTTGTTTGTCTATTTAAAACCTAGGCTTTATTTTAGTAATGTTTATTGATTTATTTCTGCAATTTCACATCAAACTGTCTAAATATTCAGTTAAAATATGATCAATATGGTTACTTATAATTGGACGGTGTTATGCATATACTAGCTATGCGCCAATCGATAGTGTTTAGTAATACAGGTGAAAACGTTTTCAGTTTTAAAACCGTCTTAAAAGTATTTTGGTTGTGTAACGTGTTCAGAATATTTCCATTATAAGACTAAAATATCCCTACTTCTAGTAAGAATTGTTCGAAGTTGAGAACCTTTGAAAACGTTTTTATTTATAAATAATAATTGGCTCATAGCTGGTTGATGCATAACACCGTCCAATTTTAAGCAACATTTAATAGCAGCTTTATACCTTACTGGGTGAATTTGCCCTCTTGTTTCAGTATATTCCTTAGTGTTTCCCTGCTCCCACAAAATCAAGTTGAATGGTGTAGTACAGAAAGAGACTATTAATATCATTCACTGGAGACGAGAATTACTTAACGAAAAGACACAATCACTGAGACAACATGACCTCTTTACTTCCATACACACATTACATCCTTTCTTCTCTCTTTTTCTTTTCTTACTCTTAACTACAAAATCTGTCAATAATACCAACTTAAGAATACTGACTAGTGCTATTAACACAAACGTTTGATTGTATCTTTAACATTCCCTCTCAATCAAACATACACAACTGGCTGCTAACCTAGGGTACAAATTATTTTAACTTAAGACCTAAGAGATACACAAACTGTTCAAACGTCAATTTTCCAAGAGGCTTGGTAAACCCATCTGCCAACTGTTCATCAGACTTGATGTAGTTGAGGGCGATCACTCCAGAACTAACCACATCTCTAACAAAATGGTACTTGATATTCACGTGTTTTAAGTCGCTTGTGGTTTTCAGGGTTTTTTGCCACATATATAGCAGACTGATTGTCTTCGTAAATCATTACAGGCTCTTCTACATCAACACCTAGCTCCATCAAAACACTCTTTATCCACAACACTTCACTTACCCCAGAACTCAGTGCAATATACTCAGCCTCAGTTGAAGACAGTGAGACTGACTGCTGCTTGGTAGAGGACCCGGTAACTGTGCAGCCAAATACTTGGAAAACATAACCTGACGTCGACTTACGGTCTGGAGAACTGCCAGCCCAATCAGCATCAACATATCCCTGTAGTGTGGGGCACCTGTCCCTCGATGTGTAGACCAATTTCAGTTCCGTTGTACCTCGAATGTACTTCAAGACCCTTTTCAAGGCTTTCCACAAATCAATTCCCGGATGGCTTTGAAAACGGCTCAAGAAGCTGACTGCAGCACTGAGGTCTGGTCGAGTGCCCAACATGGCATACATCAGGCAACCGATGAGTGCTCTACACCTCTTCTCAAGTGCTGGGTCATCAGATTTGTCCATGATGTCCAATCCGACCTCTTGAGGAGT
>PNEQ01127054.1:6576-40225 GCA_003012365.1 Medauroidea extradentata | reverse complement strand
TAAAAAAATCCTAAAATGACGAAAATTTACCTCATTTATGGCAATTTTTAAAAAAGACAAAATGACTTTGTTGAGTGTTTTTAAATCTTTTAGCACAGTGCCCATTACATCTAATTTCAGTGTAAATTATTTCATTCGAGCAAGCCACTTGGTTTTCGTTGTATCTATGTTCCTGTAACTTGCAAATTGTGACTTTGACGTGTCGCTATGGGAAAACTATAAGAGCTAAAAAATTTCTACAAGTGTAAAATGTAGTCACAAGTAACGTCTATAAAACAACACTATGCCAAGCAAATATAAAATTATGAATTTTTACCACTTGAACACCCTTAAGCACTGTCCAAAATCTCTCACTTATTCACAACATGGAGTAAACCAAAACTATGTTGCATGTTAGTACATTAATCATTGTTAGCCATGTGCCAAATAAAATATGAGGCATAAGAAGCAGATGAAGAGCAGTGTACAGTATGTGCAGACATGTAATAAGTGCAGCTAATTTACATTTAGTGAATGTGAGAATCAGATTGTAATGTAGATGACTCATTTGATTTGCAGAAAACAATGCTGTGAAGTCCAGTGCTGATACGGTTGTGGAAATAGACGATAGTGATGATGAAGTATTAATAGTTTCAAGCAGGTATGTAAATTTTGTACAGTAGAACCCTCTTATAGTGTTCCCACTTATAATGTTTTCCTGGTTATAATGCTACTTTCATTTGATCCCTTAAACTGTTTTGTAATAGGAAATTACCCTGTTATAGTGTTTTCCCATTTATAATGTAAACATTTTTTCGGTCTCTTGAGAAACATTATAATAGGGTTCTACTGTATTAAATGTGCTGTAATATACTGATGGCGTGTTATTTTTAAATGATTTTAGCAATGGGGACAAGTTACAAACCAAAGAAATATTTTGGACTTCTGTCATTGCAACAAAGGTCACAAAATACTGTACAGAGAATATGCACAGATAAACAGACAAGTAAACAACCAAAAAAGAATTTTGGTTGTAACTGGCAAACATAGAAAAACATATGTGATTATGCAAGGAATTCAGTGATTACAAACAACCAAACAAGAAATTAAACTTACACAAACGAACACTCAGGCACAGAAAACCAACCAAGGAAAATAAATTACTCAGACTATTCCACAAAAGGAATTCCATCAGAAAGTGACAAAAAAATGAAACAATAGACAAAAAAATTACATGACAGACAACATATTCCTTTTGTTTTTTCTGTTTTCAACAGCTTGTTGGTGCAGGAGACTCAGGCTTGGCAACAGTGCACCTGGCATGACACACTAACACAATATGAGTGCATACGCACATTTGCATGCAGGTACTGTACATGCATTCTCATGCACTATTGTGCTCACACAAGCATATTCTTCAGTGCTTAGATACATGTTGTATTTATTAGGGAAACTGCATTGCAAGTCACTAGTTCACTTAATTATGTTACAAAACAAGCCTTCTACTTTTTATTTATTTATTTTTATTTTTCCACATTGCAGACTTAAAGGAGTGAAGGGCAGGCAGGACAAAAGAGATGATCAGCTATCAGCAGATGTGAGGCTTGGGGCAGCAGAAAGTTGAGCCCCCCTCCCCCCTTTTTTTCCCACAAGCAGTCATTATGTATGCTTGTTGGTCTCTTATACTATCTTGACATAATGGCTGTGTTGTCATAACTCTGACTTCGGCAATCCTGGACATTGACAACGTCTTTACGTTCACTTAACATTTGAATTATATTTCACAGCAACCATCACAGTGTGACGTGCACTGGCACGTAGCATTTACTTGGCCTCTTATCACATAGTAATTTTAATTTTTTTTTTATTAACATTTTGTTGTTGTTCATAACTAGGCCAACATAACCAAGCATAAGAATGTATTCTGACGGGATACGACAGATTAATTGGGGATGCTAGTAAAGAAATCAACATTGGAAATTTATTCAAAAATTGAAATTTTAACGGGCAACGTAAGATAAAAGTAGTAAATTTTTCGGGTCAATTTTATCTGATTTATATTGTGTTTGGACTCATTTTAAAGCTAATTTAATTTCAAGCAAATTTTCTAAGTAACACTTTCTTATATGTTTGTTTGGATTTTTTAAAATTTCAAGTAGTCTCTTAGCTTGCTTCTTCTGGAATGGGATTTATCTGGCAGGCAGGTTAGAGTTCACTCGCTTGGAGGCACACACAGAGACGTGCTGGAATGTGGCGAAGACAGCGTGTCGTTAGGCCTTCGACGTGGGCGGTAGTGTCGTGTGCAACAGAACTCCGAAACGGTGGTGATCCGTGACAGATTGATGACACAGCACATCCCCAATTTATAAAATAATGAATATTTAGCTGTTACTGTGCAATAGAAAGTTGGGCAAATTTGTCTATAGCTGTGTTACATAGTTTTCCTTCGGCATAAATCTCAACTGACTGTTGTTTACAAGAAGTTGGATCCTGGTGTATTACTTGGCCGTGTGGTTGCAACAGTGCATGTTCACCACGAACGTGGAGTCTTGAAAAGATGGCTGGAGAGGGCGGACGGTGTGACGGTGCGGTTAAGAAGTGGGGCTCTGCAGGAAAACCAAAGGGGCGCTGGCACAACTAGTTAGACTGCCAGTGTTGGCATTTTCACTGTTTTTCATAGTTAGTATACCAAGAATCAATGTAACCGCTGTAGTAACGTTGAAGGAAAAGGAAGCAATTTGTAGCGTAGGAAAGCTTAGTCTTTACCGTAGTCATGATGTAGTCAGATCACTTGTATGTTGTGATAACTTGTATACTGATTAGTTGAGTAGTGGTCGAGCAACAAGTGGAATTCCAGCATGCAGGCTATTTCGTGGCGAACTTGCGGCAGTGTGTAGCCAAACAGCTCAAAACTTCTGTCGATAAAAAAAAATTCAGTTCATTATTCTCGTTGTTGTGAAGCAAAGAGTCTAGAATTATAACAGGAACTTTATCTTACGGAAAAAATCATGTTGTAAGCAAAGGCCTTAGGCCTACTGGAAAATGTAAAGCCGTGCAACTGAACTGGTATTTCTAATTTTATTAACAAGCATTTCCCGCTTTAATCAACTTATCTCCTGGAAACATCATCAGCACTGTTCTAGTTGCAATTTGATTTCTCTTTACTAAATGACCTAGTAATCTCACGACTGAGCATTCAGGCAAGTGTAACTCGGACACAAACTTCCGCACCTGTCGTCGGCTACGAGAACTTCCAGAATAAGAAACAGCATTGACTAATACCAACAAAAGCAACTCCGGACATCAACATACAACACATTCCACCCACGTTACAAGGGTAGCCGCGAACTGGGACATCATCATCGACATACATACATTCTCATCTATACACACAACAGACCAGTTACAACAGATTACCAAAAGTTTAGAAAAGTCTAGTCAATTTAAATTGCAAAACAGTTATTTTTTTATTCCAGAAAGCGAGGCCCCCTAGAATGTGAGGCCTGGGCAAATGTCCCTCTTGCCCTCCACTAAATGTGTGGGGCTATCTATCAGTAGTCCTCAACAGTAGAGCTCAGGAAAGTGGAAAAGTGGCTGGGCTGGCATAATTTGGAATATTTGATGATGCCTGTTTTTAAATGCTCACCCCACGCCCACAGAAGCAGCCACTGCCACCTCAACCCCCTAATGTTTGTCCCCACCAGACACATGAGGTCCATGTACTTTATGCATCTCCCAGGGACGATTAGAGACCTTCTCAACCATAAGGAGACATCTACCTAGCCAGGCATTTCTCATGCCTTCCCCTCCTCTTGCCCCTCACTGCTGGAACTCACGTGCTCACCATCACCACAAACCTACTCACCATGACCGGCAACACAAGCACACATACCCCTTCCCCACACAGACTCCCACACACGCACACAAACCCCTCCCCCACCCTTACAAATTATCGGAAATTTTTGTAATCGGTGCAAGTCCTTTTTTCATATCCTCAATATGAATTTGAACTGTATTCAACTGATGAAACACTTGGTCACTGATCACCAGCAGAACAATGGTAAAATATCACACGTCTTCCTGAACTTGCAATGCCTCACTGTAGCTACACACTGGTGCTGACTCTTTCTCATACTCTTCACCTTCTCAGTTCCCCTTCTCCCTTCTGGGTCGCGGTAGCCGAGTGGTCAGACTACTCGGAGTTTACCATTAGAATTGATTGGATTGTGGACATATGCCGTTTGCTCATGTTTTGCTGATCAAACCTGTCTTAAATGACAAAGTAAAAAAAAAAAAAGGAAAAGATAAAAAAATATGTAAAATACACAAAAATGGACAAAAAGCAATCCCAGAGGATTTCTGTGTTTATTTATTTATTTTAATTCGACAACAAATAATTCTAGAGATTGAATTCAGTTGAATATCGAAACAACAACCAGACACAAAAGTCTGGTACAAATATCGAACGGTAGTGGGAATCGTGTTGGACATTGCCGTTGGTCGGCAGGTTTTCTCGGGGATCGCCTGTTTCCCCCACCCTGAGATTTTAAAATGTTTGTTGCAATGGAAGTTTACAATCAGAATTTATTGGTTTGTAGACATATGCCATAGCTAATGTTTTGTTGATGAAACCTGTGTTGACAAACGACAATAGACAACACAACGCAAGCTAAAACCAACGAAAAAATGCAACTTTTGAGTGTTGTGTGATCTATTCCCGTCTTCAGGCTGAAACACAGTTGGTCGGAACATCAAGATGCCGTTATCATACCGGCATTGCTCCAAACTCTCACATCATGTCACTCCTCGCCAGCGCTAAAGACCCTGATGTTAAGCGCTCACCAAAATCTTTCACTCACTCTCCCTTGCTTTCTTTAGCATTTTCCTTGTCCTGCCAGTGATAATCAATTGATTGTTGGCAAGTGATTGCACCTATGATGTGATCACACCAGCATCATCAACCAAATTGTACTGGAACTTCAATTAAGAAGCATTCCTAAATGACAATCATACGAAGAGGCTAGGTACGTTACAAATCCAAACACGAACCCTTTTCAAAAACATCTGTATTATCACAAATTAAGATAGTGGGCCTATAAACAATTTCAGCAAGAAACCAATCCAAGTTAATTACAATTAAGCACAAAAATCATAAACCGAACCAGTAGGAAATTGGACAGGCAAAAATGTCCGGGATTAAAGGCCTAACGGAAAATTACTCTTGCGTGGGAAACACTACACTTAATTAAAGTCTTCAGGGCAACATAAAGCCAGCAAAATTTAAACCTTCCAAAATAAAAATGAACGTTTCAGATCAAGATTAAACCAACCACGCACGAAAGTACTTGCCAAGATGATGAGTGTACCGCCACCGCCGGCCGGCCGAACAACGCGAATACCTGGTTCGCTACAAGCCTGCAGGCCGCCTAGTGTTATTAGGAGTGGTGGGGGAAGGAGGGGTACAGTGGAGAGGGAAGCTGAAGAGGAGAGGGGGCACAAACAACACAGCTGGCCTAGAGTAATGGGGGAAGGGAACGAAAAAAATGGCTTGCGACTCAAATTAAGATCCCTCAGGAAATTGTTCAATAAGCAGGTTCCAGTCCAAAAGTTATATGCAGGTACAGGGTGACCTGCACAAAGTCATTAATGCTCACACCATACTCAGATTCTCTCACTGACTATTTGTGCCTGAAATTCTGTATCGACTGCATCTGGTAGGATTGTGGTATTTCATCAAATGCAGGAAATCCAGTCTTTTTTTAAATATTTGATCCATGCACATGATATGTCATGCAGCGCAGTCAGATCAACAATGTGCATTTTATCTTGATCTTACTCAGAATCCATCTTTGAGAGGGCCTTCTTTGTGTACTAGTCTTTTTTTATACTTCTTCTTGAAATAATTAATTATCCTGATGTCGATGCACTCTAGTAGGTTTGGGGGAGTAGAAGAGCAATTTTTCATTTTGCATAAAAAACCTTCTTTTTAATCATGAGTAGGCCACTCCTTTGTAGCAATTTAATTTATTTTTGATGGTAAATTGTCATGTATGTGTTCATATAAAACAGATTATTAGTAACTTATGTGCATAATTTTCATCTGAAATGTGGAATAAGTACTTGTGAATTTATCCTTATTTTTCCTTATGTTTCTGGTATTTGTATTCACAATTTCATTATTTGCCGGATTTTCGATGACTCGAACGGTCGCAAATACGGAGGGATTACTGTATGTTGAATGATTATTGATAGTTTAGTTACGAGCAATTACGTTTGTTTTCATAGCATCTGCCGAACAGGAAATTATTTTCTGTCATGAATGATTTTATGATGTTTGGGTGAAGTGGGATATGTCGAAAAATTGTGTTTTAAGTAAAAATTTAAAGAAAGTTTGTAAGCACATTAGGCATAATGACATAATAAGTACACATTTAATTGTTTCCCTTCCCTCAACTGTTAGAATTATGTCCTCTTAACTCAGATGTAGAAAATAACATGTATAATGTGCTAGTATACTTAACTCAATTTTCAAGTTTTTCGAGTTTTACCACTTTACTCAAATACCACAGAATTATGATAGAGAACTGGCTGGCTAATAAAGTGTAACACTATTTACCTTCACATGTCTTAGAACAGTGCCATTTAAAAAATTTTAAAAAGCTTAATTTTTCCATAAAAGTTGCTACCGTTTTCGAAATTAAATTTGCTAGAAAGTATTTTTTTCGTATGTCGTTGTATGTATGTCCAATTCTATTAACGCATTTCTTAACCTGCAAGTTTAGTTATCCTATTGCTACAGCTTTACTCTGAGAATGTGTTGCTAATTGTAATTGGTACAGGTTTATTAATTTCGGGAATAAAACAAATTCAAACGCATAAGCTGTAGTAGTTGTACTTCAACAAACTTTAAAATGTTTTCAAAGTGACGACTTTCTAGTTTAATGCAAATGCTGCAGTAAGAAATGTGAGTGCTATATTTTGAAAATGTTTTTTTGCTATGTTAAATATATACAAAAGTGTTTGCTAATGGATTGTTTCTTGAAAGTTGTAATAAAGACTAGTCTGAGGTGTAAATGTCGTTGTAAAGCAGTCTGTAAACATGTGAGATAGCTAGGTTAGCAAAATACGCAATACATCTCAGTCATTAAATTTACAGGCTCCTTAACAGCGTTATTTGGAATTCCACCATTGTTTTTGGCAGTTCTGTTACAGTAAAGGGATGAACCATTCTTAAAAGTAACAGAAGTGTATTTGGGTAATATTATGTTACTGGCTTTGAAATGGTAGCCATTTAGATCAGACTATAGTTTCCTTATTTTCTTTAATTTCAATTTTATTACTTTTTTCATTCCCATGATTAGAAAAACAAAAATTTTCTTTGTAAAACGTTGCAGCAAAGTACATCCCATATAAGAATTCCGTATTTTGACAGCTGATGCTACCAATATTTGTAACACATACCAGAATAATTAAAACAGGACGTAATCTTATGGCCTGAGGAAACTGTAGTAGCAGCTCTGAGCAACAAGTCGGTTAACTTCCTTCGCCGACATTGAAAATAGTGTGTATTACACTTGAAAAATAAGTAAGCATTTTGGAGGAACCGCAATCACTGCTCCGTATCCAGCATTAGTCAGTTTACTATGTTATTCTATTCAGATTGAGTTATTTCTGTAACTATTTTACAAACAACCCATTTCATGATAACTTGGGGCATTCACATGACCAAGGTGGGTGCATGTACGCAATTTTTCGTTTATTATACATAATGATTTAGTTTACCTAATGAGAGCTTTGACTTAGGTATAGAAAATAGCCAAAGGGTTGTAACAGCGTGATATTACGCACACACACGCGCGCACATGTGCGGACACAAGTAATTATTTTACATTAAGAAGGAGGCAAAATTCTTACCTTTGTCCGATATTGGGAAACGCAGGAAAGACATCACTTGAGGTAAGTTCAATAGGTATGGTCCTAACTGTGGAATTTTTTGCAGCACATACCTTCAATTTGTTTCTCAGTTACAGAAATAAACACTACAGTATTAACTGAAGTAGCATACAGAGATGATTTCTCGACTGAACCGTGACCCAGTCATGATGCAAACTGCCCTTTGCAGCTTGAAACAGAGTCTGTGAGTTTCACTCTCGACATCTGGCAGTAAGGGGAAGTAAGCCATAATGTTCAGAAGGGGGACAGTTCCTGTAACTTCAATGTCAAGCAGCCGAGCAACATTGCTGCACCCAGCTCTACAAAACATTTCAAAAACTTTTATTACAACTGGCTTGTCAACAGATTTTAGTTTTTATCTCTTTTTAGCATTCTGGATTGTACTGCAATCAAATGTAATGGTTTTAAAAAATATATTTTGTAAGGTCAAATTATTTTGGAATAAATTTTTAACAGCTACAAAGGAAAATATTATATTGTGTTTACTTAATTTAGATTTTTTTTCCTGTTGTTTTTTATTCGTATTTTATTTCTTTCAAAGTAAGTGACAAAGTGCTACACTCTACGGAGTGATACCCGGGATGGACCACCCCCACCGCCCTTTGGTATGCCACGGGCATGCCACCACACAAGTATTTAATCACAGGCAGTGGCGGCCGGTCAATGTTTTGAGCTCAGTGCTCTGAATATGTCTCTCACCCCCTTCCCCCGCTAAATCGCTGTACTTTCTTTCCCTGTTAATAATCATATTTTTAACTCAAAGGTATAGGACTTTTGCTTTACATGTATTGAGAAATTGCACTGTGTTTCATGGCAAGCAGTAATGTAGCCAATAAAGTGTGTTATAAAAAAATTTCAACTTAAAGATGTTATCTACAATGTATTTAATGTATAGGTACTCGTTAAATACACAAGCAATGAATACCACTAACTGCAAGTTAGTATCCTATAATCTCAGTTTCTATACATTTGTTCTTACTGCATTCCCTCTGTGTTTCCTCATGATTAATGTGAACCCGACTCGTAGACAAAATGCCAACAATATCGCATGTGAGACGTCTTAAGACTACATTTGAGTTCGGCTTGTCTAAATGCAGACGCAATTTTATAACACGCGCGAAGTAGGCCTACGCATATCTTCAGCCCCGCATTGGCATATCATTTTGATACGATTAAATAAATATTCCGCAAACTATAAGTTAATAACTCCAATTACGAAAACTAGACGTTTAATGTGCTTGTCCACTCTGCGCAGCTCTTTTTATTATCAGCTAGGCCTTAGATCTACGATATTTGTGATTACAATTACGAAACATGTAAATTAATGTGTGCAGTTCGTACCACGTCCATTCGGAAAAAAAACTTGCCACTAATAAACCACGGACACAAACCTTACAATAAGTTTCCACCTATGCTCAAGCAACACAGAATTTTCACAAAAATGAATCAATATTGTAAAATTCGACTTACCAAATTATCCCATCATAAAGCGTCGGTAATGTATCCATTGGACCAAAGACTAATAACATAGATTATACTGCAGTTCGTTATTTATGCACAGTATCACGTCACTGACGCCCACAACTTACAATAATAATATATAGTAACGTACTATTCATAAAAGTTATTCTAAGTCAGCTACACATCCATGCGACACCGAAAATTACTTTGTTTACCGGTCTGCAGTGTAAAAACACGTGCGCGACGCGAGCGGCCATCATTGTCAACGCGCTGACGTAACTGTCGCGTGCTTGCGCAGTAGATAGCAGGGCTACTCTGCTCATTGCACGGAGCAGGTGTTGATAAAGGCGAGGTTCCCGCGTCTATGTACGCCTCTGGCTAGGACAGGGGGTAGGAAAGAGGAGTGACAACCGTGCGCTAGTCCGCGGGAGCACCGAGCCAGGTTTACACCATAGAAAAGGGCAGCTTACACGAGCTAAATTACTTGAGAAAATTCCGTTCGCCTATAAAACTTAGCGCAAAGCAGTCGATCTCTTATAAAGAAAGGTTAGAAGTATAAATTGTGTCACATTACCTGAAATTTAATAAAATTACGTACACAATAACTTAGTAAAAGTTTACTCAGTGCTACAGCACGAGAGCACGGCCTTACGCACCGCCACTGATCACAGGCATGCAAACAGTGGGCTACTGGGGCAAGTTAGAGTGATCTAAATTAACGGTATACTAAATTCCTATCCTGATGTTGCTATGCATGCGAAACATTGAAGGAGGTCAGATTTCTTATGTGCCAAAACTACATAGAGGCAGATAATGAACGTGTTTCACAGATGACTGTATGCCAACTCACTTTCACCACTGTAACTATTTTTTGCAAGGTATACAGAGGCAGAAAAGAGTGTTGACCAAGACTTGTTTATCACATTCAATTTTTGAGTTTACTGGTTTGTGGACTAGAGCTTTTTCCAGACAGGCAATGGTACTGGAAGTATATGTTCAGCAAGAATAGCAAGTTAGGTTATTAGGTAGGTAAGTGAGCTTTACGTCTCGTCGACAGCTAGGTCATTAGAGAGGATGACACAATGACGGGAGTTGGGGCAGGAGTGAGCCGTAACCTTTGTAGAGAAACCATCCCAACATTCACCTGTAGTGATTTTGGGAAACTGTGGAAAACTAAAGTTTGGATGGCCGGAGCCAGGAATCAAACACTGACAGGGTGGCCACAGACCTCGAAAACCTGGAATTATCAGGGAATTTAAAGCTATCTGGAAATAACTGAGATATTTCATGGAATAATGGTCTATGTGGAAAATTTCAGAGATATTTCTGGCTTGACTCATTTTGAGGTTATGTAAAAGTCATTGGTTGGAAAATAATGTAGTTTGAAAGAGTCATTGTTTCGTTTTGTTCAACAATACCCTTATATAAGTGTGATCATATCTAATTGTCATGTTGATTGTTATGTCTGCTGAAATTTTGTCAGTCTAAATTGCTTGATCAACATAAAAGATGTTAGTAAGGACATGAAATCTTCACCTTTGTTTGAAAAATGTTGAATAAATTCTAAAAGTGTTGTTTTCGTGCTAATGAAAAACCAGATACATTTTTGTTTTTCTGTTAGGTGCTGGGAACTAGCCCAACAATACATTACTAAATTTTGCCAACCCCCATGTCTCGACATCAGATAATCACAAACTGTAGCACCAGAATATCACTACACCCCCACATCTCTTCTTTTTTAAGTTTCCCACCACACCCTAGTTCGCTCCATGGCAGCTAGGGTAACCAACAACGCTTCCACTGTCGCCATTACTCAGAGTGTCTAAACTCGCAGCCTGATGAAGCTGGTCTAGCCAGCGAAACGTCGCGCAACCATGCACCTCGTACAACAATGTGTTTGTCTTTTTATGTATGTGTGTGAAACTATCAAGAAGTACCAGGTTGTGAGTACCTCAACCTTCTGTCAGATAATAACTAGGAAATTTTCTTTGTTGCAACGTGTGGCCCTACTCCCTGGGTTAGTAAGCAGCTTAATGCACATGGACACTTTATGAGAATGTGGGGCCCAGGGCAGCATAAAGCTGAGGCCCTCATCCTTTTTTAGATGTAATGGTACTGTGCGCCTGTGTGATTATTACTTGCCTGGCATGTTAGGTGCGTTGCCATAGCTCTGACTTTTGCAACCCTGAATATCGACGTCGTCTTTATACTTGCACTTTACACTTAAAATATATACTTCACAGCTACCATTGTGGTTTTACGGGAGCTTTAGAAAATCCCATTCGTTTCAAATTATAATTTTTATATTTTTAATCCAAAAAGTGAAGCCCCAGGGGCATATTCTCCATGAATGCAATGCATGCAATGCATGCTCTAAATGAAAGTAATATTTTATAATCATTGACAATTATTTCGCTGTGCAGTTGTGTAATTAATTTCTACTCAAGTTGTTCCATTTGTAGTAGTAAATCTCGTTATGTTGCGTTCCGTTAACGTATTATTGCGCGACGTGCATATACTTACGCACAAGCGCTACCTATTGCCGCCAGTATGGATGACACTTGCAATAGTTCCTCAAATCGTCGCGGCAAGGCACTGTGGTATTCTCAGCAACCATTCTCCAGTTGTGACGTCACTGCCAACTCACGCGAAAGCGGGGCGCATGCATGCACAAGTTGTCTCTGCATTCACGTTTCACGGAACAGAGATATTGTGACGGGTCGGCTAACTGACGTACTTCCGGACCATCCTCGTCACGACATCAAGAATGGTACGGGTCGCAGCGAAGAAAAAATGAAGATGATAAAGTTAATTAATAATTGTTGACTTAACCTTTGAAGTGGCCAGTGTGATCATATAGTGGTTTAGCAGAAGTCTACGTAAAATAAACTGAAGCTTGTTCACATGACTGTTTTTTTATTTAAACTTAAAAATCCTTCACCTTTTTTATTTAAACTTAAAAATCCTTCACCAGACAGTTTCATTACAAACCGTAAATTTCTACTCCACATAATTAGAAACTGACGCTCCCGGGAGAGAACAGTCTGAATAAAGCCGAAAAAAAAAGAACACAACACAGACTTCACATTATTTTGTCACGCCATAAACAAGAAGAGAAATAAATGAAACTAATCAGTTCCCATGGCTGTTCCACCACCTCTATCACTCCCAGTTAATACGCTACGCGCAGCCATCTCTCACCACACTAAAAACAACTACGACCGTCCCCGTCTGCGACCAGGCAATAAGTAAGTAAAATGGCCGACCCCGCGGAGCTTGCTCTCTCCCTGCAGCGCCTCTAGCGGCCACCCAGCACACCAAGGTAAAACGTAACGGAAAATTAAAACTAAATTAAACATAATAACAAATTACAAACTTTTATACCTTTAAACATCTTGTAAAGTGAAAACATTGCTTTAAAACCAAAATTACACAATAACTTACAACATAATTTTAAATAAATTCGAACCACATGTCCTTCCATTGGCTCAAGCCAGCCCGTGCAAACATATTACCGTCTCTCTCGCACACTCAACGAGCGGCGGCGCACGTGCACTTTGTGAAAAGTAAAAATATAAGAAAAACGGTTAAAAATCTAAATATAGCAATTCCTGGAACTGGGCAGGCACACCTGTGCCATCCAACTATACTTGCCAACAATACACCCAGTCCTGAATTACAATACAAAAACAGTTAAGCTGCAAATGATATTATAAAATTTAAATTAAAACACAAAGTTGACTCAGCCTAAACAAACCAAATTAAATACATATAAAGTTTAACAATTTCAAAACTGATACAGATAAAAGCCAAACAATACCTTACCAAACTCCTGCCAACAACACCTCAAAATAATTATATAGATAATTTAGCAAATTCAATAAGTCAAACATAAGGAAATAATAAAATAAAAATAAGACATGAAATAATAATGGCCTAAGTGGTGGGTGGACCGCCTCACAATATGTACATCAACATCGCGGTCGTGAACGAGTCCATTTAGTGTGTCTTCAGTTGATTTTTTTTTTTTTTTTTTATAAGGAAATGTTTACATTAGAATTGTATGACATTCGTAGACACATTTCCTTCACTTTTAATTCATAATTTTTCTATTTTCTATGAACAGATAAAGTATTTTTTTTACTGCGGTCGTAATACGCGCGCTGTGTGGGAGCTTGAGGTAAGCTTATGTATAAAAGAGACATTTTATTCAGCATGAATCGGAGCTGATTTAGTGAAGAATAGTGATAAATGCACTATTATGTTTGCTGCAAAATTTTAGTTTTGCAAGATAAATAACTCAAAAAATGACATCGTAGGGACTATTTTTAGTAAACCTTTTCAGTCATGTTCATTTAATGAAAAGTTATAAATCATTAAAAACGGGCGTCCTACATCTGCTCTTAGCAATTTAAAAAGAGAAATTGAAACAAAAAATTTTGTACGGACATTTAACCCTGAACTTTACAAAAAAACAGTGTGGCTATGTGGTAGTGAAACACTAACAAAACTCTTCTGTTGGCCATGTCTGTTGCCCACAAATGATAAATCACCCTGGAACAGTAAAGATCGTGGTTATTCAGATCTTAATAATTTGCACACTACAATTTCACGACACGAAAAATCAGTCTCTCATATACATGCATGGATAGCACTCGGTACGTTCGGTAAAAGTAGAGTTGATTTGCAACTTGACGAACAGAAACGTGCAAGTATAATAAAACACAATGAAACTGTAAAACATATTCGTGAAATACTGAAGAAACTTGTTGCAGCTACATGTTTTTAGGGCAACAGGAATTGTCATTTGGAGGACGCAGAGAAAACAGTGATTCCAACAATCGAGGCAATTATGTAGAGCTAGTTAATTTGTTGGCAGAGTTTGATGACAAATTGAGAGTCCACCTATCCAATTATTGATATGATGCCAAATACATTGACTATTAATTTACTTGAGTATGTTTTGCCATCCCATTTGTGGTATAGAATTAACACTATAAGACTATAAGTAAATACATGGTAAGTGACAACTTGATAAAGGTATCTTTGTTAATTCTTCACTCAAATTAAGTTTATCATAAAAATTTTAATCTTCCTAACAGGATTGTATTTAGTTTATTATTATGAATTTAAAATTGCCCAAATAGCACCATTTTGCACCGTGGAATCCGAAATTTCCCGTGGGAGGACCCGGGACCCCCCTCCTTTTTTGGGAGAGGGTGGATGTACTTTATGTTGCATGCGTTACCTAATTTGTCAGGATATGCCCCTGTTAGGCCCCCTAGAATAACGGACCCGGGTACAAATACCCCTTTTGCCCCGCTTTAGATGCTGCCATTTTAATGCATATGTAGGTTTGACTGTTGTGTGCCAGTGGAACTTCTTGCTATAAAAGGATTTGTCCCCTCTCATTTGCTTTATATTGACTTGCACTCTTATTTTACATTTTTTTCTCAAACTCTTCTTTGATTTTGACTTGTTTTAATTGGAGTTGATAAAATACTACGGAGAAGCTTTTGTGAGCTTGCAACCCCAAAAGACTTTTGTGTTTATCTATTTCCTGTCTAAATATTTTGTAGTTATAAAATAGTAAAAATTATGTTTAAAAAATGTATATTCGTAATGCACAAGTTGAGCATGATATTACTCCATGAGTTAATGGTGAAGGTGAGTACCAAAATGGCGTAATTAATTCAACCATGATTTTCAACTAACTATGTATATATATGTAGTGTTAGAAAATGTGTGATGGGCGTTTTAAATTTATAGCTAAATATTTTTATGAGCTCGATTTGTGAAACGTTACTGAAGTTTTACAACACAATTTTCATTAGACACAAAATAAGCTGTAGAACAAAAAATTAAAATCGGAGGCAAAAATTCTTCAGTACGAAAGTTAATTAGAATTGTATTCTACATACAAAAGTTTAGATTAGAAATACTAAAACAAAATATTACAGAAAATTCAAACCTTATTATTATTATTATTATACTCAAACTTGCATGTCTGGCATTATGTGAACCGTAAGGGTTCAAATTACTCATCTTCTTCACTATCACGCTCACAGAGATTTTCTGCGTCTTCGTTATCTTCTTGTTCCATATTTGCGCACGTTAGAAGTTGATTGGCAAAAGGGCGAGTGTTACAAAACTGTAACTTTACAGCAGGAGCAAGAAACTGTTTATAAAAATATAACACTTGGGTGATGCATGTACAAATTGCATCCAGTTACACTAATTGCATTATTTATTGTGAATATTCAAATATAAGGTGTGGGACATTAGACTTTTGGCCAGACTGTCTGCCATCTTTGTTTTTAACATTACGTCGTTGCCGGTGAAAAACCTCCTATATGTCATCGGTTGTATTGAAAGAGACTTCGTAATAAAATTTGTGTACGCAATTGTACTTAATAATACAAATGAATTATGTGTATGTAGTTCTGTGATAGTTAATACCCCAAACACTAACAATAATGTAATCTTTTTTTCCCCCCTTAAAATTTTTGAATTTTTCACATAGGAGGTTTTTCACCAGCAACGACGATTAGTCCTTTTGCCAGTCAATGGAACATGCATTCACCTTTTTGCCTGGCTTTAAAAAATACATTAGTCTATATTACCAGCACTGAATGGGCAAAGATTGTTTTGTTCTGGAAAATCTATTTATAAATTTACAATAGAACCCAGTAATACCTTAATGTAAATTAAGACTTTTCCAAATTTGAAATGACATATTTACAATGCTACACTGTGCAGTTTTATTATTGTGAAACATGACAACATTGTGCTACAGAATCAAGGATTGTCAGAATTTTCAATGAAGTACTTTCATTTTGTGTTGTCTCCTGCAGCCATTAGGCCTCCGCAAAAGGCACCACAGTTACTTTTAATTAGAAAACAGCAAATTCAGGAGCGACTATAAACAATTTCCTTATATATATTTTGCAACAGCAAGAATTGTTCAATATGAAACAGAAAAAAAAAAACACTGTGCTGCCCATTTGATTCAGTTAAGGTTATATTATACACCTTAAATACAATGAATACATAGCTACTGGACTACAATAACCTACAAGTATACCAAGCAATACAATATATATTCCAGCAAGACTGGTTGCATAATAAAAGCTAACTCAGCTCTTACAAAGCTAGCATGAGTTATAAACATTCAACAAATCTTGAATAAATTATTAAGTATTACAAAATAGATAAGAACAATTGCTGCCTACAGCGTATTTTCAAATAGCTTCACAAGGTCCTATTAGTTCGTGCACAGCGTGTAAATCATAAAAATTGAAATTTTTGTTGCTTTTGACTAGAACTGTACTACAAAGTTGAGAAAACACCAAAATGTTGCCTTGCTTCATGTGACATGTTCTATTTTACCAGGTGAGGCCTAAGCGAATAGGCCCAAATTAGCGGTAACACAACCAAAAAGAAAATTTGGTCACCAATGAAATTAATTTTTCTTATGTGTAGTGATGGCAACACCGCGTTCCTCACGAGGTTGGGGGGGGGGGATCTTCCACCAAAAAAAAGTTCTGTCCTACCTTAGTTCCAACCAGCAAATCTTGATGCAGCGAAAACCATTAATACGGTCATAACTGGCCTTGCCGAACAATTCATGTGACAGACGCCTAACATAGGTGCCCCATCGACTTGCAGCGAAACCAGATGCATGAAAACGGCGTAGATTTACTTCACAAAAGGACGTTACACAAAACACGTGTCACCACTCCAGCGCAACGTAACAGCAATAAGAAATAATTAAAGGAACGACACTGCTGTCCTCTTTCGCTGATGTCGTCCAGAAATATCTACACAGCTGCTTATTAATGACCGGCTCTGCAACAACTCCATTTTATCTGTCTTTTGCCCCACACTGACAAACGTTACACGACTAAAGTTATGTGTATTTATCACAGCCAAGCTGCCGCGAACTTTAGCAAAAGGACTGCCCACATCAACATTCGCCGACAACCAGTTCTAAGCTGCATATTAAACGGCAGACAAACAACTTGATTGCGCGTTGACAAAACGGCCCAGTACACACTCTAGGTAACCGCCGTACAAACACACGTCCTTTCTGGTCAACAAACAGCTCACGAATTGCCCCTGCTATTTCCCAGCCTCGACCTACTGACATCCCCCTCCTCTGCCTGAACACCTGCGCACGACCACACTCTCCTTTCGCCCCTCTCCAGTACTTTGCGCCAGCGCAAGGCTTATGTCAGCTCACCAGATGTCCGAACCATGACCGCCAACTTACTAATACCCAACAACCTTTGATCTCAGTGCCCTTAAAGTAATGGCCAAACATTTGGACATTACAATTTCAATTATCAAGTACAGTACAGCCACAATTTGAGCTACAAAATCAAAGACCTTCAGACTTTACAAGGTGTTATTAATTTAAAAACAACACCACCCTTCGAACCACTTTTATAAAATGTTCGGTTACAGACACTGTACTGTCTTGAATAATAAAGATGCATGCTTTTATTATGAGGAGTATTCAGTATTTTCTGGAGGTCGAAACTTGTGCATTCATACTCTGTATCTATTAGTGGTAAGGCCTGGTCAGCTTGAAATGCTGATAGAGAAGCTTTCTTTTCCGCTACATTGTGCTGCCTTGAGAGATAAGTGTGTTGCCTGCCGTGGGTTATGGTCTCCCTGCGTGTACAATTTGACAGTGCTATATGAGAAACTATACCCTCTCCCCTGCGGGGCTGCAACAGTGTAAATTGGTGATCGGGTGAAGGGGAAGGCGATCGATGACGTTGAGAAGGAGTGGAGGGGAAGCGAGCTGGAGTGAGAGGTGGGGAAGCAGGAGTGTGGCGGCAGGCATTCTCTAGTGAATCGTCGGGAGAGACGGACGTTGCTATCGGGTCATTGTGCAGACTACGGTGGAGTGTTTGACATTCTGAACATGATGGCTGGTGGAGATCAGACTTAATGGACCGAATGGTGTGTCGTGCCTCCGAGGGAAGATACTGTTAATCCTTTATTGACATTGGAATTCGGCCTCTTGGTGATTTTCTACAAGAACATCTGGAAATATTATCTCTTGGCTTTCTCCGAAGTATTTTGGTATTGTCATCTGCCAAATTGGAGGTGCCAATTTGACTCGTACTTCATTGGAAGTCTCATCAAGGAGCGATTACCGAGGCAGTGAGTTCGCTGGCAAGGTATTTATCGGAAGTTAAATCGTCAGAATCCGAGGTAAGAAGAATATTAAGTTGGATTTAAGCATTTTGCGCATCAAGTTGGGAGAACTCGCCTGTTAATAGTACATCCTCATAGTGATGTTTATTTTGGGAGATTTTAATAGTTATTCTCTAGTGAGGCCTCAGTTAAATCTTCGAAAGGGGTAGTCCTGCTCTCTATTTCTTTGTAAATGTGAACTTTACTATTGGACGCTAAGATGAATGATATTAGGACAATGTTGGTTTTGTAGTGCTTTTCTATAAATGTATTGACTGTATTTGTTTGTTTTTGGATATTTGATTCTTCTATGTGAGGGTGACAGGAGAGACATTAATATGTACGAATTGTATGGATTTAGGTAAGATCCTAATTTGTGTAATTAAATGGACTCAACTAATTGGTATTTGTGCGTTGCTACTTTTCCGTTTCATTTGTAAATATGTATTCGTACAACATGTAACTGATATTCTTGTGTTTCTTCTGTGGGTTTATCTTCTTTATTGTTATATTTAATGCAAGTTGAGCACTTGTTTTTTCGTGGTGTGTGGAATCCTATGTTAAAATTAGAGTTAAAAATGTTTTGAAAACTTTGAGGCTGACTGTTGGCTGCCCATCTTCTTGAACCTTGGACTTGTATAAACGGTAAAGGAAAGAAACATTTTGCATTTCTTGTTGTAAATTCTTTCTGGTAGTTGTACTGCGACAATAGTGAGAGGGTACAGCTTGTAATCCGTTAATGTATTTGAACTAGTTACACTGAAGTTTTATTTTTTGGTGGATGAGCTCCTCTGGCATCAGGTTACGCCGTGTTTAGTTCCAGTTTTTTGACTCTTAGTGTATTGAAGCACTTTATCTGAAACACCTAGTTTAACCATTAAGAACCGACGACAAACCCTTACTTTTCTCTGACCAAATGGCAAGAAATAATGTCTCGTCTGTTTGGTATCTGATTTTCTTTTTTCTATTGACCGACGCCTTTTAACAGGATGGAATTCAACATTAGAAAGTAGGAAATCTCGCTGCAGTTTCGAGTCACCTATTTCCCAGTAAGAATCAAATATTTTCTTCCTGTTATCCTCTGCAAATTTAAAGCACTCTCATGTTTTCACACACTTATTCCCCCTACATAGGTTAACCCCTACTTCAATAGCATCTTTAGCTGTACCCTTTCTTGTAACATGTCCCTTTCCACATTGGCAAAGTCTCTTATTTTCAAGCAGTGCTGCTTGGCCTTTCAAAGTTCCACATTTTTGTTTTCTTTTATAGGTTATTTCATGTCCGTCTTCGCTGTCATCAGTAAGGACATTATTTTGACTGTACTCCTCTTGATCTTCTCCCACCCAATGCAGATGCCATCAGCACATCCGCGACATCATCTGCAAATCGTCGTCCAACTTCTCTTTCTACTTCTGTCATAGCTTCTTCTTCATTTTCTTCAATTAGGCCTATGTCTCATACATGTTTAATCAAAACACTTGAACTAACTGAAACACTGGGTTCTACATCTTTGTTATGTAACTTACTTCCCCCTTTGCACAAGTAAAGCCATTTTCACACAATTGTCTCACGATATCTGGATTGTGAATTACAACACTTCCTCCTTCATTACTAGCAATTATGCGTAAATCTGTACTTTCAGCACCACTATTGCAAGTTCTCGCTTCCATATTGTTTATTAGACTTTCTGGATTTTCTTCCTGAGAAATTGACAGTCCTAGAGCCAGCTTCACTAGTTTCATACCTCTTGGCATCATGAATAGAAACAATAAATAATTATTATGTATTACTACATAAACCAGAAGTGTTGGAGTGTGCAAATTGAGGTTAAAGTTGACTTTCTCTGTGTACCATACAGTTTGTTTTACTTGAACTTGAAACCCCCCGTTCCGTCAGGTCTCGGGTGGTAACTACGCTGCCTCTCTCTATTTTAAGTAGGGAGACAACTTGGTTAACCCTAATAAACATTATGTTGATTGTAACATTTTATAAAGGGGGGGGGGGATTCGTTTTGTTTACACATTTTTGGAAAGATACTATTCGTGGAAAGATACGGTACGATTATTTTATTATCTCTTAACTTGTTTTTGAATAACACCATGTAACATAACGCTAGGGAGGACGTTGGAAGTTGATGTCTGCACCTTACGCAGTAGACAAATATTCACAAATCACACCAAAAGTTAATACCCGTGCCGGTCAGTCATGTGCACTATTTCAAGTGTGACGTCTCATACCTTGCTCAACGCGGCTCCCAGTCCAATGCTCCTGTAGTCTCGATGAACATGCGCTGCGCGCTCCTTGCCGCTCGTGAAAAGTACGACGGTGATTCTCGTCGGTGGAAGGCAGTCCTCGAGGGATCGTTAATGGGCCAAGCACCTTAGTTCCTTACAAGCAGCGCAGTCTTCTAGCTGGCTCTCCTTAAAACATGCCAGACAACACAATGTTATAGTAGAGCTGTGCATTCGGCCAACCCAGCCGAAACATCTGCATTCCACATTAGCTCTACACACACTGTCCCGCTGATTAGTTTAAAAATCACTCTGTCGAGGCTTGCTCGACCACCTCAGCCAACTGCCTCAGTAGCCGTTCCCAGTCCGTATGTCTCCTTCCTCAGCACTCCGGCTCTGCCTGTCCCTCGCACACCAGCGCTGCGCGCGCACCTCAGCTGACCATACTTTAAAACCAACGCCTCCCCGCAGCAACATTACAAAACATATAATAATACAATTACGAGACAAATATACATAAATAAAATTACACAAACACATCTGCAAAACACAATATTTGTCTCAAACTGTTGCCTAAATCTGTAAAAGATGTGCTTGACAGACAAGTCCAAACATACCTGAAAACTCAGGATTTACTTTATCACGTATCGTGCTTGCTAACAGCTTCCTTTGAGGCATCCCTTGTCAAAAAGCTCCAACAGTACACCTACATAAACAAAATTATAAATAAATAACTATTTGTTTACCAATGTTGACAACTTAAGAATACAAAATTTCTTGGTGTTACGTTACCTTAACAAGGAGTAAATAAGTTGTCACTTCTTTATTGTAGAATCATGGTTTTAAATTTTCAATAAATTTTTACAAATATTATTTCAATTTCACCTGACAAAAATCTGTGATACAACCTAATACGTTACACAGTTTATTTTGTTCAGACACAAAAACACTGGTCTGAAAAGCTTGCGTAACAATAACCTAGGGTTTTATGGACGTTGGCCCTTTTGTCAGGATGAAACTATCACTTTAGCCCCAAGCGAGGGTGTGTTTTTTGTATATAGCATGTTGCCTAGCATACATACACAAGTGTCCTTTTGCCAGGATGTGTATTGAATTATAAAGAATTTTACTAACACAATAACTCAAAATCATAAAATATGTAACATTCGCCCTTTTGCCAATCAAGAGACAATATATATATAGCTAACTAAATATGATGGCCACAATTACTCCTCCTCTTTGGTACTAAAATCCAAATTTTTTATGCCTGGCTCACGGACTATATGGAAAAACTATTTTACAGAATGTTACTTAATCGTGTAGTTTTTGGAAAAAAGGAAACATCAGCTGAATTACAGTTTTCACACAGGCCATTGTTTCTTCCATTAATGTTTGCTGCAGTTATTTTTTTGGCGGGACAAGTATGTCCAGAGGCTGATATGCCAATAATTGCTGTAAATTCGGAGTGGTGGGCAGAGGGTGCTACCCTGGGAACATTTTGGTATAAAAGTGAAAAATGGGTGCTGTTTAAGCATTTTTTGTACATAAACTGTGAATATGCTTATGGTGGGAATATTAATTATTTTATTAGTTTCGTATAATTTTCTTTGTGGGTACACTCTACCCTAAATAATTTTTAGGGGCTCCTGGTCTCCCCTTAATCACACCCATAGTTTCTTCTAAAAGATTCAGGATTTTGTCTATTTGCAGGTACAGTATTGTTCATTGGCAGTTTCATTGTATTGCTTTTCTGTCCATGCAAAGTAGTGTTTTTGCATCTGTAGAAAGGGATCGAAGGACTTGGTTTACCAGTGTATCTTTTATACAGCACTGTGCTCTGTATGCTGAGCTGTGTTTTTCGTTTTGATTCAACTAATTTCCCTAATAATTGTCTGTTGTAGCTCAAGTAATGCAGATGAAGACTGTGCGATAGTGGTAAGTATTAAGTTGTACATACATTTTCAAGTTATGTTTGGAGTTGTTCTGAGATCTTACTGTATTACTACTTATACTAATAGTTACTGTTAGGTTTATTATGTATGAGTCTTAATTTATTTACTTAAAATGTTAGATTGAAAATTATGTTTTTAGGTCATAAAATTTTCTGTGTAATTAAATGGCCTAAATTATACAGTATGTGCAAAAAGTTGTTTTCTTTGTCAAAATTGTATTTTATTACTAATATTCACGTATTATGATAAATCCAATAATAGTAGTCAACATTTTTTACTTTTTTTTTGTTTTAATGTTGCAAAAATACAACATTAGCCCATAATGAAACTATGGTATGAATTACAATATTATCAAAAATATTTTTCTTTTTGCTAATAGTAATGAATTATGATAATTTTGTTATTAAATATTGAGCCTTATTTGCTATAATATTGCAAAAATGTTACCTCACGCCGTATTGGAAGGACGATATCTGCATAGTAATTACAATTCAATTCATTTTATTGCCATAAAACATATAAATGTAGGGCAAGTGTCATAAAATATGCAGTTTCAAATAATCACATATTACAAAAAACTAGAATTATTTAAAAACGTGCGCCGCTTGGCGATCAATACAACTAGAGCAGTTGCCTAGATGCTTTGTCTCGCCCACACATTATCTTCGGGCAGAGAAAACCAGGATCTAGGTACCGCTTTCCTTGATCCTTTGTCTCGCCAACACAAAACTCTTGGGCAGAGAAGGTGGCCGAAGGATCAGACCTTTGGCCTCCCACCAAGGCAATCCGGTTTCGATTCCCGGCTGGGTCGGTCCTGGGATTTTTGCATGTGGGAATTGTGCCGGACGATGCCGCTGGTCTGCGTGTTTCCTCGGGGATCTCCCATTTGCCTGCCCTTTCATTCCGACGCTGCTTCATATTTACATTATGTCACCCTAACCAGTGCTATAAGACCTCAATGTTAAGCGCTGACCAAAATCGCTCCCTCTCACTCGGGCGGAGAAAGTAGGATCTAGGTACCTTACCACACATTCATGTGTATAGTACTTGGCTGGCAGGCGACAACAGCGCACAGGAATGTGATGACCTATCAAGCAGCTGCTGCAGCCCGACATTTCCGTGTAGTGCTCATCTGGCCTCAGTCCGACGTTGCCAGGTAACACACAGCTGCCGGCAACTGATGATGGGCCATATTCCCTTTTTTACTGACAGCACTGATTTTGCATTCCTTTATTTACTGACACAGCTGGCCAGTAACTGACGAGCAGTTTACTGGCGTGCTGGAGGTAGGGCTGTCTCCGCAGACACAAACGAGCGACGACGCAAGGCGTGTTGGGTGACAAAATAATTTGTAGCAGACGATACTGCGAGCATTATTTGCGATTGTGAATATGTATACTTGTTCGCAAACACAATCATCGTATTATAATTTAATGTTGCCTGAAACGTTTGAAACATTAAATTATAATACAATAATTGTGTTTGGAATCTTCTTTCTCTCAGTTTTCGTGCTTGTGAGACACATTTCTCGCTCCATAAGTAATTAATGTGTTAAATCTCTCATAACCTAAAATTGCGTAGCCTTCTCGTGCTTGCAAGGATGCTGGAAGTGAAGTTACAAGTTGATAAGCTTCAAAGGGAAATTTTCACAAAATGATTTGTACAAGTGTGGTGAAAGCAAATGTCAATTACGTTCGTGGATTTATTGCATTGTGTTGTGGATACTTGTGTTAATTTTTGTAAAATGGCAGTGTTCGTGAATAATTAAGTGCTTTGTTTATTGAAAGTTGCATTATTATAACGCAAGTGAGATATATCAACGTTATGTTTGGAATCTTTTCTTTGTTCGACAGTTCTGCTTTTACATAATTTATGCCGCAAACTGAAAACACCAGGCCTGACGTGATGTGAGAAAAATTGTATTAATGTTTCATATGTGTGCTGGTTCTAATTCAAGTAATGTTTTTATATATATATATATATATATATACACACACACACACACACACACAACCCCCCCCCCCCCCCCACGTAAGTTTTGTGGCTTGTGTGACGTGGAATTTATGAGTGCATTGCCTTGCCTAACACACACGTGGCGTTTGTCATTCAGAAAGTTGCAAATCAAATGGTAATATGTTAATTATTTAAATAATTGTGTGTTAACAGTCTCATGAATGACTTTAAACTGAAAGTTCTGTCCTCTTCATTTCGAAATAAAGAGAATCCCAACGGAATAACTCTAAAATAAAACATGCGTGATGTGGAATGAAACAAGTCAGCCAAGAAAGAAGAGATATTAAAAATTATACCCTGTCAAATTAAAGAAACTAGAGGTTATTTATTTCTTAATGTTCACAAAATTCATTGGTACAGGTACTTGCAAAACATATTAACTATTTATTAAAGTTACAACTTGCTTAACTGTTTTACGGTACAAAGAACATCGTAAATATTAACATTACATATGACATCAAAGATTTGTAAATAGCTTATAGAATGCATATACATTGTTTGTTATTGGAAACTTTTACTGAAAAGCGTTCCCCAGTTTGGCATTTCTAAAAAGAGCTTTACTGGCCATGCGTCTTGCTGCTGATAGTACAAAGGGGAATATAGTTGTTGTCCCCGGCTAGGTGTGCTGTCGCCTTGCATTTCCTTGGCTCTTGGGCGCCCGGAGGATGGTAGTAGCCAATGTTGTTGGTTTATATGTCTCCTATGATGTTTATATGACGGTAAGAAATGCATTAAAAGTATTTAAACTAATTATTTATGTTTCTGGCAAAGGAAAAAAAATATTTTTCTGGATTTCTTTAAAAATTTTTGTTATTATTATTATTGTTATTATTATTACTGTTGTTATTATTATTGTTGTTGTTGTTATTGTTATACTTCAAAACCATGACTCATCTTATGTGCGGGGTCGTCCTATGTGCTGGCAAATACTTTATTAAAAGTCATATAGTTTTTTGTCAACTGTTAATTATTTCTGTAAGTTTTGCCAAAAATATGCTTTGTTGTCTTAGGGAGACAAATGCAAATAATGCAGTGTTACGCTCACGCTGTAATGGCGTTTATTTGAATTCGAGTTTGCTGCAAAATCAAATTATATTTCGCAACTAAATTCTATGAACCGGTCTAGTCTGATACAGCAGTTTTTTTTTTAGGTAGTACCAGAATATTCTATGCTATTTGTCAAAGAATTATGCTAACCAATATGTGACAGACCTCAGTGTGAATGTTCTTAGGCGTCTTAAAGTGTTTAATTTAACCATCATTTTTATGTAATACATATTTTGTACTAATCTAGATTGATAGTGACCAAAAAATGTGTTTTGAAGATGTTGGTACCTGAAATATGTTTTAATAGATCAATATCAGATATTTTGTAAAATAGTAAAGTACTGCTTATCTGACGTAAAGAGGTCATCAAAATACTTTGAGGTGCTAAGAACTTATTTAATGTAAGGCTATGTCCTTTTTTACAACAAAGTTATTGATATTGGTCAGGAGTAACAAAAAGTAGAATTCACTCAGGCTAGCAGGTTAAGTTTGTCTTGCAATTTGATACACTTATATTTTTCTGTTATGGGCATAGGATAATGTGGGACATCGGATAAACGTAAGTCAGATAAACAAGATTATATTTACTGTAGTTACAAGTTTTGAAAAGATAATGCAGTAGAATTTGATTATAGGGCAGATTTGATTATACCGCGGTAATTTTATATCTATAATGTGTAACTAAAGGAATTGTCTCACCTGGTATACAGCAGATTCAGTTTCCGACGGTTACCGAAGTATTATGTTCCCCAACACGAGTATTGTATTAAACTCCTACTGTATTTGTACATAATGCATTGTTCTCTTCTGGGAGTTCTCCTCTAAAATTAACGAAATTCCTTTGAATTCATGGTCGTGTCCGGGAATGCATAAAAAATACAAGGTGATGACTTGCTTACAGTACTCTTCAAGATAAGACTCTGTCGGGAGATGTGGATGGTATTAGTCATTGCGCTAGGGCAGAAAAAAAGGCATCTCAGCATAAAAAATTTCTAAATGTGTGCCTGATTGGGGCCTCTTGCTGATAGCCCTCGCTCCTTATAGGCCATTCGGAATAAAGTGAGCACTAAAGATTTAACCTTTGAAAAAAATCACTAGCCGTTACTGCATATAAGCCAACATTAACAACAGTTACATTTTTGTTTGTATTGTTGGTAGCGAATAACTGCATGTAGTCCCGTTTATTTTCTTATTTGAATACAGCATTAGTGAAACAACATCAATTGCAAACGACCTCTCTGTATTTAATATACTTTAAAATATTTATTTAAGTTCTTACTGACATACCTACTGACTGTAAAATCCTATTTAATCAGCGGAAGTACAAAGCGACGCAACCGAGTCGATTATCGTTGGCACACTGCGTTATTGCTTCGCGCCGCAGAGATAGTTTAAAATTTCACCGACAGATGGCATCAGAGTTAGGTTTTCGCCGCATTGCGTCATTCAGTTTGTTTTTTCCGTTGTGTAATGAATATGGGTTTCTGATAAACACATTCAACGTCGTCGTTCACTGCAGTATGTTGAACGGAATTTTAATTCTTGAGTTGCGTGTGTCGTGTGTTTTTTTAGTGACGGTTTTAATTTAAAAGTTTGAATATACTGTGCATGGATTTACGAGATTCGTAACGGTAATTAATAGCGCCATTAGAGTAGACGCAGAGAAACCAGTGTTTTAAGACGTTAACTCGCAGGTATTTATAACTAAGATTACTACTGAATATAGCATGTATTCAGCCCCCGTGAATTTAATGAGTACATATTGTAGCTAAAATTTATCGGAGCACTTTAACGTAAATGTAAACATTGTACAAGACTATGTAAATAAAAGCACGTGGCAACGTTGATGTTTACATGTAGCGGAAAGATATAAACTGGCAGAAAATAGAAATTAATCAGGGCTTTTTTTAGTGCTCACTTTATTCCGAATCACCTATACCACAATCTACAACTTGGTCCATTTTATTTCTAGTTAGACTAAGTTATGCCGGTCTTGAAGTCTGCATTTCCCTGGACACTGCTGTCAATTTTGAAGAAGGGCCAAGAACTGACTTAAAACCTCTTCTAAAAACCGTATTCTTGTAACCAAAGAGACAAAAAAAATGAATTTATTGTGCTGAGCACATAAAGCAAGACTATACTGTCAAAATATTGCCTTAGCAACCAAATAAACAAACTTTAAAAATTACTCATAGCATAAAAAAATGGAAGGATATCCTAACCTTGCACAACAAATAAAACTAAATATAATTTAACTGATAACAAATGTGTTCCAACTAACTACAATACAACATAATTTTTAGAAAATAAAAAATTTAAGATTAATTAAAATATTTTGCAAATTTAGACCAACATTTCTGAACTATTCAAAAAATAAATATTAATGTTTAATATGTTTATATTTCAACCTGCTAGATGATTCACTTCCAAGAGGAGACTACCTCATCGCCGAAGTGAAATTTCAAAAATCGTTAATGAAGCAAACTTCAAGAAATAGTTATTTAGAAAAGATGCTCAAAATTTAATTATTTTTAAAATGAGTCCAAACACGATACACGACAAATAAAATGGAACCGTAAAACAGACTACTTCCAAATTCTCGTTAGCAGTTAAATTAACATTTTTTTATGATAATTTTTGTTTTTAATTTTGTGTCTGGTATCCCCAGTTAATATGTTAGATCCCGCAGTATAAACCCTTGATACACCTCACATTTGATTAACTTAGTGTTGCAAGAAAAATTATCAGTCAAGTACAAAGTTTTATAAAAAACATTTAAATTACCATATGATATAAAACAATAGATGAACTGCATGTGAGTGCACGTCACATACGGAACTACCCAGAACGTAGTGGTCACATTCAAACAATCCTTTCTCTGCATGTACCTGTGAATACACACAAATTATAAAAACCTAAATAAAAAATGTAAATTAAGATAAAAACTGAAAATGAGTCCACTTGTAAAATGTTGACATATACATACTGTATAACAAACTTGATTTGGAGGTCTTTGTTGAAACTGTTACTCATTATTATGAAAGGACACACAAAATGTTTCATTAAAGTACTTTCTGTAAAAATTTAGTCATCCTCAGTAATCCTATTTCAGTATTTATCATTTACTTCATGTTACATTTGGATTGGCCAGGTTTTGGCACTATTCAGGCCTCTTGTTCAGTTCGAACCCAAACAGGGTGATATGGCTAGAATTGTTTGCAATTTACAACTACGAAAACAACCAATACATTTAATAATTCTTTTTTAATCCAATATTAATATAAAGACCTGCCACAGGCTGGAAACAGCATTGGTTGATTATGATTTGTATTAATATAAAGTCTATAGGTCTAAAATGTGAAATTTATGTTAGGTGCCATGATTAGCTCAACTGGTAGCGTAATCAACAAAAAATTCTATGTATTACAAGTCAATGTACAGAAACCCTTATTATTAAGACAGTAACTTGAAGGTATTTATAATAACAAAGACTACTATTGATGATGATAATAATTCAACACTTCTGTGTTTGAGTGAATGTAATAAACAGCAGTTTCATTAGTAGTGGAATTTAAATAAAAGTACATCCAAGGTTTATGTTTTATGCAGTAGAGTGATACATACTGGCAGAAAATATGCTTACTATGTTGTGAACCACATCTATGTTCTAGTTACAAGTATCTTATTGTTCTGTGCCTAGAAAAGTAAAAAAAATAGTTTCGTTTTTCATTTTATAGCAGTTCCAGGCACAGTCTACAGTCATGTTCATCACCTTGTTTCTATGTATTATTTGTACCAGATATTTTTTTTTTTCTTATTTTAGATACGAAATGTGACTAAATTTTGCTGTTACGAAATTTTTTTCTGTCTTATTGTTTTCGCGCAATGGCTCTTTAAAGTTAAAATTTACAAGTTACCGTTTAAAGGATAACACTAAAACCAACTGGCATACCAAACTGAAAAAATTCACAGTGGGTAAAGATGTTGCAGGCTACAATTTCTCACACATAGCAAAAAATAAAAACTTTAAAAATTAATAATTTTATAGAAATACAAAATTATTTTATTTTGAGGTTTGATATAGGTTAACTTGTAGCCTACAACATTGTTATTCACTATAAATTTTTGACTTTAACGAGCCCTTATTCAAAAACTATGCAGAGTGAAAAAATTTTATAAGAAAAAAATTTTGTCACATTTTGTGTCTAAAAAAAAAATAAAAAAATATCTGATACAGATATAAAAATAAAAATGTGGTGATGAAAATTGCTGTAGACCATGCCCATGTCCCTAATTAGGCTACATAATATGTACAAACAATTTCCAACATTTCTGTGTAACGAATTTGCGATATCTGCTCCTTTTCAGGGATATATATCCATCCCTGAACAGGAGCAGATATCGCAAATTCGTTACACAGAAATGTTGGAAATTGTTTGTATTATGTAGCCTAATTGTATGAAAACATTGGTTTTTATAATTTAGGATAAGTCGGTAACTAGCCACAATTATAGAAACTTATGTTTTGAAAAAGAAGGAGGCTACATAGTACAAACAATTTCCAACATTTATATTTAACAGTTTTGCAACATCTGCTCCCTTTCAGGATTTAAAATATTTAACTCGAGAAAACAGCATAAATACTAGCCCGTGTTCTTAAATTATATCTGAAACGTATTAATGACAAAAAAATTGAATGTAACAAGTTTAATGTTAGGAAAATTGTTGAGTAAAAATATAAATTGGTAACGTAAGTAAAATTCCTAAACCTTATATTTTTTTTATTAGTGTTGTAAATTGACAATTATTTACTGTTTCGTGTGAAGTTTGTCAGGTGTCTACGCACTTAATTAATTGACACTTGGTGCTACTGACAGGACTTTGCAATGGAATTGATTTTTCTTCTACAGCATACCAGTGTTAAATATTTATTATATTTTTAGGCCTGGCTTACAACGTAGTTGTAGGTTGTATGCATCGGTTACATTAAAAGTTTTCCTGAGTTATGAACAATAAGTAGGGTGATTATTGTATTATAAATGTAACAGAAACAGCTGCGATAATAAATCATAATGGCATGACAAAAGCGACATTAAAAGCATAATGTGACACTAAAATTCTCATTGTTGTGAACACTAGTTTGGCTGCTGCGCGACAAATACTAAGAGAATATAATATGTAAATAGTTAAGGGGTATGGAAAGGTACGATGTCGAGCGGGTGACTGGAACACTCAATCCTCAATAAAATCTGAACTACTCATCAAATTTCGATGAGATTTTTGCCGAGTAGATATTTTATCAGCTGACGTTTATATATATATAACATTATGAGGTAGTATGCTTTACTTTCGAGTAAAAAATTAAAAACAGTTTTTAGAAAAATAAGGGCTTAAAACCACAAAATCTGTTGAAATATATGTAATCATTGCTGTATTATAAGCTCACATTTGTACACATACACGTATGGTTACTCCAGGATTTACAAAGCCAAATATTACTGAAAATATCTACTTCACACCTCTTTCCATCCTGTCCTGCTTCCTACGCCAGTCACTCAACAGTGTATACATTTAAAAAATGTCTGTGTCAAAACATTCACTTAGTGCATTTTCACTTGTTGTGAAATAGTGCATCGACGACGAAGGAGGGAGCCCGCTGCAGCTAGTGAAATCGGACAATGTCGTTGCAACGCCAGGTGGGGGAGCAATATCAGTGATGACCATTACTGCCAGCAACAAGATCAAGGAAGTGGTCGGAGACCTCAATGTGATCCAACAACAAAGGATGCCTAACCCATTGTATACATCACCACACATAGTGTCTGTTGTTGGTGGGACACAGGTTAGCATTAACTTTGTCACGTGTGTTATACAACGTTCTTAGTTTCAGCTGGTGTTTTTCAAGGAAGTAAATGTTTTTTTAGGTTGGCATAATTCCACTGGTAAAGTAACATGCTCTGATTTAACGAAAGGGCGCTGTGTTCATTGCTACTAGGTTTCATCGCGGTGGCAGTATTTTATAAATGTATCAGTGCTCTTGTTTAAGATGGTTGCATGAAACAAGGGATGTATGTACAACAGGTGAAGAAGATTAAGTGTATTGACTAAAACTTTTGAGTTGAAATATGCCTAAAAAACAGTTAAATAATCTTGGCCTTCATGTTTTCAATTCACATATTAGTATGGTAACAAGGGCAGTTAGTGTGTGTGGTTATTCACATGGTAGATTGTTTAATAAGCCTCACCATCTGGGCACTGCTGGGATTGCTGAATAAATTCTAGCTTAGTTAGGATTGGTATTGGTGTCAATAGTGTCCAGTTTTATTATTTTAGATGGTTGTTTATGCATCACACTGGTTGCAGTTGGCTTCATTTCTTTTAAAGGCAGTCGGTGGTGTCTACAAGACTTTGATATATGAGGAAGTCTCTGATCGTGGTTAATTTTCAGTCATGTAACCATCTGCTTGTGTTTGGCCCTTCTTTGCTGACAGTAGTAATGAACATGGAGTGGGAAACAGCAGCTGAGTTCTGGACAACATATGCTAGTTGCTGGCAATAGACATGAGTAGGATGCAAGAAAAAACTAAACAATAATGTCTCTGTGATTGTTAGCTACATAGTCACTGACTTTTAAACTACAGTATCTTGGTTATTACCAGTCACTATATAAAGGGTGCTCGACTACTTGACCCATGCCTTAAATCAACTTCAGTTATCCATTTTGAAATAAAACTTTTAAATACTGCAGGCCAAAAGTCTGTATTACCAGGAAGTATGGTACACAGTTACTGCCTTTCTGCCCAGAAATGTAAACAGCTTGAGGTATCACACATTTATTGGCGGTTTAAGTAATTCACATTAAACAAGTAGTATATGCTTATTGTCCATACCGTACAAGAATTCCATTATTTGACAGATCATAAAAAAGTAGAGCAATGTAAACAAAAACATTATGTATCCTTCCACCACCATGTGCTTTCTAGCTGACAAACAAAACGTGTCAACAGTTAAGGTATAGTATCATTGCAATAGAATCCAAAGGGTGTTGTGATTTTCTTTTGGTTATTTTTAGATCTCAGACAAGTAAGGTAATTTGTTTTCACTACTGGCTGCACAAGTCTTACTAGGGTTAGGTGGGCAATTTTAATGGAAAATTATTTCATATTGCAGCATTGGACACCCTACTCTTCAGTAGTTCAGTTAATATAACAACTCAAAATTTTACATAATTTACTGTATATTTTCCTAGGTATGTTCAAAATTGTAACATTTAATGGCATTATAAAAGAACTTGTATGGGTAACTTATCTATTTTTTAATTCAACTTGACACCTAATAAGTATAAATAATAGCTTATTTGGTTACAACATACTGAAGTTGCTAGAGCATACGACAGTGTAAATAAACATCTTGCAACGAATATATATATATATATATATATATATATATATATATACATACACACACACACACACACACACATACATACAGTGAAACTTCCCAATACCGGACACCTCTGGTGCATAAAGAAATGTCCGGTATTGAGAAGTGTCCGCTATTAGGAATTACAGTAGTATATAAAAAATATAGTACATATATAAAAAATGTAAATACAAAAATGGTAGACCTACATAATTTTCTTAACTCTATACTGCGTTAAACTCTCGCTAGTCCAAGGCCGAATTTTTGTGGTATTTTCGGAGAAATTTTAAAACCTTTCGACGATGTACGGCAATAAATCTTACCACGCGCCGATACAGCTGGCTGGCCGACGTGACTCATCCACACACACTGGCGCGCGCGAGC